>WAAG01052501.1:0-11355 GCA_013390105.1 Tichodroma muraria
GGCCAAACTACTACAGAGGCAGACACAGCTGTGCAGGAAACTGTATTTTCTTAAAGTCCTCTCTGGTGGGTGTATGTATGTGGACAGTCACTCAGGTGTTATGAGGGTGGAATCCTCAGATGTGAGGAGATGTAATAGGCCCGAGGCCCAGGAAGTGCCCAGTGTGCAGAACGTGTACTGTGCTCCCATAAAATTGTGAGTCACTGCACGTCTGAGTGGACAGTAGTAATAGAATGGGTTCTGTCAGGGCCATCTCCCACTGCTGCTTTGCAAGTCCTGACGAGAGCTCAGGAGATTTAAAAAATTGTTAGAAAGGACATGAGCATTCTGCTTAATGAACCCCATTGTTCAGCCCCAGCTGTGGGAAGGTTCATTTGAGGTTTGGTGAAATGTCAGTCGGCTACACCAGCATCCTTAGAGATAGTGATTGCCAGCACAGAGAGTGCTGAGGAAACCCTGGCATTCATTTTCTGAGTCAGGGTGTATTTGCATTCCTAGTTAGATACATTCCAGACAATGCCAGTTTCCTGGAAGAAGCTTTAGTAAATCTGGTGGTTACTCGGATGTACGCTGTTGGTGTAGCTGCCAAGGTGAGGAAATGAAATGTTCTGTGGCCAATGTGCTGATAGTGCCAGAGAACAGCGCCTCGCTGATTACAGGGGATTGATTGCAAGGCTGAACCAGGGTAAGAACTCATTGATCAAAAAATAATTGAGAAATGTAAACGAACAAAGCCAGTCATTCACGGGGGGCAATTTTTCAACATGGCAGTAAAAGCAGGAATTCTCCATTGAAGAGATTGAAGCTAGCAATATCCCGTTAGGGTATAAACTCAGTGGAATGACTTGGAAAGAATAATAACTGCTGGTAGCTAAAGCACTGATAGTCAATCCTGACAATTATACCAACAACAGTGGAAACAAAGTCACCAAGTCAAAAGTTTCACGAAGTTCTTTGTCTTTTTGGAGGATAAAAAAGTGAGCAGCTGTTCAGGTTCTACAGAGACAAGGAAGAGGGCAAAAGGTTCATATACTCTATGCAAGATGCTTTTACTATTCTTATGTTCATGGAAGCAGTGAGTGAGGAACCTATGTTCTCTAATTTTGTGCGAAGTGGAGAATGTGTATTGAAATTGCAGTTCTTAACACTTCAAAGCATTTATTAAAAATCCTTTCTGTTGAATGGGTATTCTCTGTGCTGTTTATCTCGGGATTCTGGCATGGAGACCGTAGGTTCCCTTGAGAGTTTAAGGTGTTAGGCTTTTTGGGTTTGTTTTGCACATTATTCCTTGATTTCCCTGCACCATGATGTATGGGATATCCATCCCCCAGCCACCCCTGAAAACTGAAGCAAAGCACTCATTTTTGTTTTCTGTCTTACCCAGATGCTTTTATTTCAACTAGATCCTCCCTGCATCTCCAATCAATTCCTAATATTCCTGTTTCTTTAGCTAACATTCTTTTACTGTGTGTTTTGATTTCCTTTGGAAAGTCAAACTCAGTTTAGCTACACATTCAGGAGTCTACAGAATAAATGCTTTTTTATATATTTTGGCTTTGTCAGAATCCCCTTGGGGTGGGCTCCCTTTCTTATTTGTTGGTTGCAAATCTGGCGTGGTTTTTCATTCTGTTTTAAAAAATTGTAAGAATTCATCCTTAACAGAGCTTGTGAGTTCTTCAGTATACTTGATTTCTCTCAGAGACATGACAGCAGAATTCAGTATCTTACACCCAGCAGAATTACAGGAATTTTTAGGTCGTGGACCTCTAGGACAGGGAGATAGCAAGTGGTGAAAACCTTTCAGCCAGTTAATGGGTGTCTAGTTTAAATTCTACCATTTACTAATGACAGAATTATCCTACACATGCTGGGTTTTCTGCTTGTTTTCACTTCTGCAGTCTAAGTGAGTTAGATCCTGTCCAATGCAGGCAGTAACAGGCATGAATTGAACCTCTGTTTCAAAGCTAAAGAAAACAAAACCAAACAGGGAAACACACGAGAAAGACAGACATTTACTGCAGTCCTGTTGTTCGTTTTTCCAAGAGGGCCTTGAGACTTCATGGAACAGACAGACAAGGAACAGTTCATACAGCCTCGTTAAACTTCATTGTTGTTGGTCTGAAATATAGGAGTGATGCTAATCCATTACCAGCTCATATTGAGAAGTTTCATAAAAACCTTTTTCTTCATCTTTTTCTATCCTACACCAACTGCACAAGAGGCAGAACCTTTGTAGCAGTAGTTAGCTATTTGGTCCTGCACCTCTCAGCACTTTTTGGTTGTTTCTGACCTAAGTAAGTCAGGACCTTTCCTTCCTCAGCTCCTTGTCAGCTTCAGTCCTGTCACCCAAAGATTGATATGTCTGGATGCAGTGTGACTGCGAAGGAATGTATTCATGTGGTGTCTTTAAGAAAGAGTGCTGAAGAAATACCTGTTGTCTGTTAAGGATAGCGGAACACCTCTTCCTTTTTCAGGTTTTTATCCTGAGTCACATAAAAGGAGGGTGTTAGTTTGTGCTGCAAAACCCAAATAAGAGGTGAGTTAAAAGTGTTTAATGCCACAATCAACTGTGCATACCTGCAAGTAAAAGCTTCTGACAGCTGCATGTCCCTACCATATTACCTGGCTTTTAGCGTCTCAAGTCACGATCACCATCCATGAAGTACCATTATGGGAAAACTTAAAGCACTATCACACACAGGTTACATTTCATATCTTAATTCATCTATGTACATATTTTCTAAAAATGTCTATGTTCTTTACTGTATACCCAGGAAGCCTTCTCATAATGTACAAATACTTGTTATAATTTTAATCAGTATTAGCATCATAGAGTCAGTCATTACTATTATGACTCTACCTTGCAGTCTTATCAAAATGCTCTGTACTGAACAGTTTTGGGACACACTCAGCATACATTTCGATTTAACATGCAGGCATTTTTAGAAATACTAATCTCCATTTAGTACCAGGGGAGTTTCTTCCCAAATAAATAAAGCAAATCTCTCTTTTCTGGCAAACAGCTATGCATATCAGTTTGCTTCTATTTCATGTGTATGTATCATGTAACAAACTCTCAAAGGTCTCCGTTTCATTAGTTTAGGACCTTAAATATCTTCAGTAAATCAGATGTTTTCTGGTTCTCAGGGTGGTAGTGTTGCTGGCTTCGTTGCTTTACAGAGTAAAAAGCTGCTCAGTAGTGTATCTGCAAATAATAGCCACCTCTTGTTTTTTCCTTGAAAGTTGCATCCGTTTGTCTTAACATGTGGACAGGATGTTACCCTAAGAAATAGCTTTTGTTTGGAGTTGCCCTAATTGCCATAACAATCACCTGTTCTTAGAAGCTGAGGTATTTCCATGAGGGAAAAAAAAACTGTTACTAAAAATACAGATAGTTTATTGATTTTAAAAATAGTGTATTCACATCTCAAGTAGAGGGGAGAGAGATGGAAGAGGAAAAAAGCACATGCTTACCCTTCCCATCTCAGACACGGGAGTGGAAGCCAGAGCACAGAAGAAACAATTTCACTCAAGGATGGGTGACCCCCTCCTCCCCCTTCTTCAGGTCCCCTTTGCTTAAACATTGGAGCAGAGTCCATCCATAGGGTAGTTGGGAAATGGTGGATTTTTTTTTTATTTTATTTTAACAAACGACAAGAGAAATTAGTCTTTTGTGTACTTCTGCATTTCTGCACTTTGAGATTAACAGGTTTTAACTTTTTGGTTCTTCGTACATCTTTCTGCCTGTTGTCCCATTCCCATGCTCCAGGCATTTGCTCAGGCTTCACAGGGAGATTCCTGATTTTAGCTTCTGGGTTCTTTTTTACATACAAAATGAACAGTGACTGGAAAAATAGGTACCCCCTTTATCCTCCTATGTGCAATTCCAAAATGGTCTTTTCATGTCCATGTGTTCCGTTATTTCTGAACAGAGAAATCATCCAGGAGTAGAGGAATGTCAAAAGCAGCTGCCCCCTTCTGAGGAGCAGTGTGTAGAACTCCTGTGTTGTTTTATGTATGGAGAGGAGTATGTATGTTGTTTTATATATGTGCTGGAGGAGCAGACTCTCTAATTGCAGCTATAATAAGCTTGTGAGAAAGCACTTGATGTTGCCAGGCCAGCCTTGTGTACAGGTCTGACAGGGAAGATTTTTTCCTCTGCAGAGCAGCAGCTCACGTGCACCATCCTGGTGACTCCAGAGGCGAGTACATGGAAGTGGATATTGAGAGTAGTGCCTGGAACTCGCCCCTTGGACAGCGCCATGTTCAAACCCGTAGCTTCTGTGTGTTAACACGTATTAGTTTTTTCGTCTGCTGCTTTAAATTCTTTTAATACTACTCAGTTGTTTTTCATTTTAATCAAAATATTATGGTTAATGGAACCTTCTCTTTAAGGCAGAAATACTGCAGTATCTTTTGGACCCCATCTTACTTTTCACACCCATCGCACATTTCACTTGTCTCACCCTCTTGTCAGTGAGGGGTAGGAGGAGAGAAGTGTGCACAGAGGCTCACAGAGGGAAGGGACCTCAGGAGATCAGCTGGTCCAGCCTGCTGTCAAAAGCAAAGTGTTATCCAGGGCCCCTGTCAAGACAAGTCTGACTTCACTGTTTGCTTTTTAATTTTGTCTGTTAGAACAGTAATGGGGAATTGATGGGTCAAACAAAGCAATAGTGTGTGTTAAACTTACTTACAAAAGGCAGCTGCCTGCTACACTGCATGCTGCTGCTAGTCTATAATACTTTCACTATTGTTGGCCGTGTTTATGCCTCATTATCTACATTCAACACAGGAATGTATGACCCATCTTTTCCAGTTAAAAATGGAATTTTCTTTAGCCTGCCAGCTAATGGGAAGGATATTGTGTTGTGTTTTGTTTAAGAGAAGAAAGAAAAAAGGAAAAACTTTATGGGTACATACAGACAAGAGTAATAAATGATTTCAGAAATGCTGATATAGAGATAGTGGTGGTGGTGTCAACTGCATACTGCATGCATTGTAAGAGTCATGTGCCGTTAGCATCCTGGCAGGTCTGTGTTGTCTTGTGCCCAAACTACACAGCTGTAGGCATCCTGCAGGGCTGTGGAATAAGAGCTCCTCAGCAGAAAATTGCTACGTGGCTTTCCATGGAAATCTCCTACTGCTGGGATTACTGGGTCACACACAGGAGTCAATATGCTTATGGATGGCATAAACAGTTTTGACTTACATACTACTTTAAATGTTAATTCTTCCCAGTCTAGGGATTAAATTACATTGCAAGTGTCACACATGATTATGCTTTTAATTGTTCACAAAATTACTCTTCTCTTTCAGAAAGACAGAACCTTCCAGAATTATTTGATAGCTCTGGTTTAGTGGCCCATTGGAAACTTAAGCACATAACAGTATTTTTTCCGGAACATTAAAATCTTTGCTGAGGGTTTTTTTTTTCTTTTTTTTTTTTTTTCCTTAGAGCAAGGAAAAGTGATGCGTATTCCTTCCTTGCCATTTGGTGCTTACTGTCTAATATAAATTATATTCCCAGAGAAATGGAATGAATATTATGCTGTTAAAAGGGAAGGACTGAATTACTGGAACCAAAACTGGGAAGCACAGTAAAAGTGTTACAAATCATAGATACTCTATTAAAATATGCCTCCTGTTACATGGCTCACTGGAGTATGAGCAAAACAAGCCTGGGAATGGAGACTGCAGCTCTCAGCAGCACCACGAGCTCAGGCTCGAGTTGGGATGCTGCAGTCAGCCCTGTCAGTGCTGGTGCAGTTCTGCCTCAGAGATCTTCGTTGCTCAGGCTAGATCTGGCTGTGTTTCCTTCCCTTCAGTGCTGATGACAGCGATCTGTAAGGTCCATGGCTTAGTTGAAATTTCTCAGTTGCCATTATCACTGTGGAACCTTTCACCTGGTAGGATGGATCTTTTTAGTGGGGCACAGAAAAGCAGTGAGGTACATCACAAATGTGTTCAGAATGTCACTGGACTTCAAAAACTAACGATGAGATGTGTTAGGTTGTGATCTGAGTTCTGCTGGCACAAGAGTAGCAGTGCTGGGATCTGTGTCATTCTGTGCTTTGACATTGGTGGAACAGTGTCAGATTGGGCTCTCTCGTCGTGCATGTCCTTGCTGATAAAGCAGTGTTACAGTGGAAAAGGTTTGGGATTAATTGGTTCTTTATTGCTTCCCTGAGTTCTCTTGGTTTCTGTTTTTAGAATTCCTCAGTATTCCATGGGTATATTTGAGTTCAGGTTCTGCTTTTAAAGACAACTTCCTTCCTTTTGGTTTGGGTTTTTTTAAATTAACATTGCTTGCCAACTTGAATCATACCAGGTTGTTTCCTTGAAAGTGTGCTTGAAAGGGTTGGAATGCAGTTGATGAAGGGAGGTGGACAGAAGGAGACATAGTGATAACAGGGAAACTGACTCACAAAAGAAGAAACCTTGGAAAAAATTCTGTGGAGAACTGAAAAAAAAATATATATATAAAAAATACCCTCCACTGAGCCTGGCAAGTGGAAGATGGTATTTGTGAGTCCTTTTTACCTGAAAAGATTCTGTAGAGGTTGACAAAACTGACGCTGCCTAATTTCCTGAGAAACCCTGGGACTTGCAGCCTATTCTTAAAATAGAGACAAAGGAGTCCCTTCATTGTATTATCAACAAAATCAGTGTATATGAGTACTGAAGGGAAGTGTTGCAGCAGGGGAGTGCTGTGCATCCTCTAGCACAAGGATAGGGTTGAAGTTGCTGTTTTATTCCACCGTTTCTCCAGTGTAGCCTAGCAAACAGCAACAGGGACTCCAAGGTAATTGCTGTACTTACTTAATTGCAAGGTAATACTTCAATTATTAGGAAATTGGAGCAGTAATATTAATTTAAAATTTGTTTGTTACTCTGAGTGCCTTGTGATCCTGGTCTTCATGAAGTAGTCTACATAGAATTATAGAAAATAGAAGAAAGCCTGATTATTTAGCAAATTGAACGTAATTCTTTTGGAAAAGTAGAAGCCTTCCTTTTTGCTGAACACGGTCCAGCATGAAATAGCACACGAGGAATGATCATATGGGCCAGTGTGATTAGCCTTTGAAATCTGGAATCTGCTACGGTGTTAAATCCACCCACAGAAGGAATCACGATTCCATGTGAGGATCCAGCAGGGCGTGTCCACGTGAGGGATAAAGAGCTGCTGGGAGGCATCCGGAGTGAGGCCGTGGCAGCCTGGGGCCGCTCGCAGGTGCAGCTGCGCATCCCCGAGGGCAGCTTCCTTCCTGCAGCGGCCTCAGGCAGCCCCCGCACCCAGAGCAGCTGCAGGGCCCGTCCAGCAGCCTCGGCCCTTAGGCGGCGTTCCGGGCTCCTCTCTCGGGTGGCGGCCGGCGCGCTGCGGGGCATCCTCGGTACTGCACGGGCTCTGGAGCTCCCTGGCTGACTGTGTGGTCTTGCACGGCAGGCGCGGGCTTGGCCACAGTAGTTGGTGTCAGAGCCGCCTGGGGGGCTGGCACCCATATTTCTTTTGCCAATGTATATTGTATTAGTCACTCCTCTGCCTGCCTTTTGCCTGCTCTATGATCAGGGTGCGGTTTGTGCGTGGAGAAAATCAGATCAGTGGATGTCAGCTGTATGTTTGTTGCTGATGTGTTCTCAGAAGGGGGATTGGACCCTTCTGCTCTAGTGATAAACCGGTTTGGCATCCCACCTGAGCAAGGTGTGCCGTGGCTGGGAGCTTGGCTGACCCCAGAGGAAGGTCTTGTCAGGTAAACTCGGAAATGCTTTTGTGGGTTTGGGAAAGCTGCATTCCAAATGCGTAAAGAAACAAGCATGAGACTTAATTAACATTGGGCAAATGAAGAACAGACACGAATGACTGTTTGCTGTGTTTGGCGTTCCCTCACTGAAACAGCAAAGGTAAAGCCATGATAGTACCTGGTTATGTGCTTAAGGTGATGCGAGGTCACAGCAGTGCCCTGGACGCGTGGGAGTGTGGAGCTCAGTCTGGCTGCTCAGAGGGCAACCAATAAAACATCTGCTTGTCACCTTGGTCAATGGAGCCAGAAGCAGAACTTAGCCAGATTTTAAGCACAGCAACCTCAGTGGAAATTGTGAATTAATTTACCAATGCTGGGGTTTGAAGTTAATCACTTATTACTGAAATGAAGCCAGTCCCCGAAAGAGATGAAGCCTGAAATTGTGTCTGCCTAAGGTTAGGCTTTTCTTTCCACTTGGTGGTTCCATTCCATTAATACAGCCTTAAACCTTGCATCTTCCAGCTTCCTCCATCTCGGACTGGGCTGCTTGATTTGCTCGTGCAGTTTATAGGAACTCACAGGTCAGAAAGCAGGTGACTCACCCTGGTTGTCCTTTAACTGCAGAAAGGGAGTTACTTTTCCCTGAATGAAAAGATCATCTTATCTGATAGTGTTGGTGCTGTACTGTTGATCTTGTTTCCGTGTTTGGGTTATTAAATGGCATATTAAATTGCACTGTGCATTTGTAGAACATACTGAGTTTATAACTCACAGGACTGTTTTCTGCCTCTAAAATTTTCACATTTCTGACCTGGTATAGTAAAACTGAGATGAAATTTTAGGTTGTGTTTAGTTCATCAGTAAAAAACTTCTTTTTCTCCTGGTATTTTTCTTCCAGAAAGCTCAGCAGCAAGTATTAGCTGCAGCCTGGCTCTTTAGAGATGGAATGGTTCAGTCCTCCTCAGCCTGTGGGACTGCCAGATAGCTCAGGGCTTTGGCAGGCAGTTTCTACCTGGCAGAGTTTTGGGTTTGCACTGTGATACATTTCCGCTCCTTTTTGTTTATTCTTGGGTATGTTGATGAGCTCTGAGATTTATCCGCTGCCTGGGGAAGAAAAAAAGGTTGAGCAGTATTAATTGCCAAAAAACACCATCCTCCACAAAGAGAAGGTAAGAGGAACAATTGAAATTCCTGTCAGGGACCATTAAGCAACCCGCACGAACAGCTTACCACAAAGATGTAGCGTAGTATCCTTTGGCTCATGGTGCTGCATCACAGGCATAGCTATACATTGTCCTGCCTCACACAGTGGTGTTTCTTTGTATCCTCTTCATTTCTTTTTCTTCCCCTCCCTTTTTCATTACTTTTCTATTTTCTCTCACCTTACAGTTTGTCTTGTGTTGTTTATATGCAGATTCTCTTCTCATGCTTCATACTAAGGTATTGTAAGAATTGTCTTTTGTAAGGCCTGAAATCTGGCCTCCTCACAGGGTGCCAGTCTCTTTGGAAAAGGGTAACTAATACATAAATTCTGATTTTTGTCTGACCTAAGATAAATGCAGCAATCAAATATGTACTCTAAAGATACTGAACTAACTGTCAATACTGTCTCCTGTGCAGATCAGGATTAACTTCAAATAATTCCCAGTGCTCATTTGTCTGACCTGTTCTTAGAAACATCCACAGCTGGCAATTGGAGGGTGCCTTCAAGCAGTCAATCCCACTCCATTCCCTTTGGAAAGTTCTTCCTTAAATCCACTCCACACATCTCCTTACAGCATCTTAAAGCACTTCATGTCCATCAAAGACGGATGATCTCCTTCTGCTTGTTTCCTGTACACCTAGTTTGGGTTTGTTTTGGTTTTTTTCCCCATCATGCTGATGCTTGTTGCGATCCTGCTCTCCAGCTGTGTCCTTCCTTTGGGAAGTGCAGTGCACAGCACTTGATACGGTGCAGTGGAGTGCCCCACTTGCAGTGGAGGCTCAGCTCTCAGTTGAAGGGAGGGCATATTTCATAAGGTTTGCTGTCTGCAGATACTTTAAGTCTGGTTGCCTTTATTTTCAGGAGTATGATGCTACTGCGTCCTCTTTAGCCTGTGCTCCCCTGTAATTCCTAGTGCTTTTCTAGCAAGTATTTATCATGTGTGTTTTTCTCTTTGCGTTAAAAAAAAAGGTCCCTGTATTCTGTTCTGTTGTAGTTAGGAAGACTTTTTAAAATCTATTGCTATGAGATAAAAATGTTTCTATCAGTGTCAGATACTGATTAAATTTAGGCTTCTTATGATTAATTTGTGTTCAGATTCATTAGTTCTTGCTGTTCACTTACTGTTCAAGCCAGATAATACTGGAGATGTCTGGAAGGCCAATTTCAGCCCATTCAACCAAGTAAAGTTTTACTGAGTTAGTTGGTTGCAGTTATTCAGCTTCGTAGGTACCTTAGTTAAAAATAAGAGAAATGGGGGTTTATGTGCCAAAATGAGCAGAGAACCTCCAAAATTCCCTACTTGTTTAAGCAAGCACACTCTGATCTATTGCAGCACAATAATGAGATCATTTGAAAATGTCACCTATGAGAAAAACACCAAATGTGTTAGTCCTAATTAGCCCAGGGAACAGAGAACCAAAGGGGAGAGACAGGAAAGATGGGATAGCTGCTTTCATTGATGTAAAATGTTGCACAAGAATGGAGAAAATCTGTGTTGCATATTCATAATGGATTACAAAGAGGATAAACTGAGTACGGGGGGAAGATTCAGTTTGAGCATGAAAAATATCAAATTTCATACACAATATATATGTATGAAAATTGATCAAAATCTTAAGGCTCTCCTGTTTGATTTTGTGTCAGTTTTGTCTGTATCAGTTTGTTAGCAGTTGACAGAGTTGTGCTGAGTCTCTCCTGTTTCACTGGGCAGAAGAGGCTGTCAAAGCTGCATATTGTGATAAAATGTGCAAAGTACTGATCTGAATAACTGTCTCATTTGATGTCTTAGAGGGGAATATTCTGTACTGCCTCTCACAGAACTTGGTCACGAAACCTTCCTAGATGGAAGAATTCATTTCACATACAAACAGGAATTTTAGCATCTACAAAAATTCTAAGAAAATCATGTAATAAATAATTTGTTCAGAAGCTAGACCCAAGCTAGTTCTTTGAGGGGCAGTTGTGGCGGGTTGCGTTTGTGTCGTTGTTTCATTGTGAACCAGACAGGAAAAAAACTATCAATTTGGGTTGCCAAAAGAAAAGGAATTTTGTAATCAAGAGCAAAGCAGGTTTAAACTTGAAAAGAACAGACTTTTATTAACTAATACAAAAAGGAAAGAAGGAGAAGAAAAAAACAACTAACAAACTCTTAGAATTAGAATGAAACCTTTCAAACATTCTTCCTCTATTACCAAAATTTCTCTCACTCTCATTAACATAACATACAGAATTTACATTCTCATTACATTAACATACAGAAATTACATTTAGAAACTTTCAGTCAGTTTTTCAATTCTAGAATAGTCTTTCTTCAATTCTTCTAGAGATTGGAGCATCTTTTACTCGCTATGGAACTAAAAACTGAAACAAAAAAAGACAAAACAAACTTTTCATGATAACAGCCGCCCGGAA
>WAAG01052501.1:11759-58637 GCA_013390105.1 Tichodroma muraria
AATTAGTCCAGAGTAAACTCCACTCAGAAAAGCCATCCCCGCCCGATCTGCGTGATCTTTCCTGGCTCCAAGACAGCCCTGAGGAAAATTCTCTCACCGACCATGCTCAGGAGAAGAAAACTTGAATTCCATCAGCCAGATATCAGCAACGTATCTCAGAGTTTGGCTCTGCGGTCTTTTTTTTTCCTTTTTCCCGGTCAGCCTGACTTGCTTCCCCCTCCCCCCCAGGCCCGACGGCCACGTGGGGAGAGGGGGAGCAGAGAATGTTCGGCAGGAGCTCTTACCCGAGCCTCTGCCGGAAACCAAGAGAGAGATGATTCCCGCGTTTGCATTTAAAAAAGGTGTATCGTAAAAGGCGTACCCACGCTTTCATTGGTTTTATCAAATGTCAGTAATACACATTGGCCAATCACGGCCAAACTACTACAGTGTGTTTAATTCCACTTTGCTTGGGGAGCCTACTTGGTAATGAAGGCTCTCAGCCTCCCAAAGCAGAATGAAATTAGTGATTTGGGACATGAAGGCGGGTTTGCACCGTGAGGGCCTTATGGGTTCCCTAGTTCCCCGTCAGCTGGCACTGATCATTCGCTGGAGCACTGTTGGTTACTGCAGGACTGAGGGTGGGTAGGTGCGTGTTATGGGCACCTGAAGCCTCTTGATAATTAAAAGCAAGAATGAAAGTGATGGATACAGGATTCATGACTAGGGTGGTTTTATCTCCATTGTCTGAGTGTCTGGGAGGAATAGCTGCTAAACCAGAAATTTGTGCTTAACAATTGTCAGGTCCTGTGTAGGAATGTGTGGGAAGGATGACAGCAGTGGTACCTGTACTTTGAGAAGCGGGCTGTGCATTACAGTGTGCATTTTTCAGTGAGGCACGAGTTTGTGATGGACAGGCTTACTCTGTGTATGTTTTCTAAAGATTATCTGTCTTACTTGCAGCTCAGATAGTACAGAGGGTCAGTTGAGACTGAAGAGGCTTGGGCAGATGTTGAGGCTGTAGTTAATAATTTCACATGCTCCAGTTTGAGAAATGTACTTACCATTGGCAATTTTTTGCTGAGGAATATATTAATGTATTCAAGGGAATTTTTTTAGTGTGATCATTAAGCATAATTCATGTAACAGAAACAGATTGATTTGACATGTTAGAAATCTTTGCTGAGGGGGCTGCCATTGCTCAGGCTTTATTCATCTGATAAATCTACATTTCTTCTGGAATTCTGAATTGTCTCTTTTTGTCTCGTTTCTGGTCCTTTTTGAGCCCTGAAATGTTTTTAACACACTCAAGCTGAGATATTTGCTGCACCTTTTTTACCTTTAATATATTGATGTATTCTAAAAGCAGTTTCTTTCCTGCATTTCATCTGCCTGGAAGCAATGGTTTTGTTTTGGCTTTGGGATATACTCTCCTCCACAAAAAATGGAAGCTTCTGGACAGGAAAGGGAGATTCTGCAGGAAGGCAGACTCTGTGATATGGTTTTAAAGTATGATTTCAACACTTTGGTTCTTAGAAGTGGATTTCTCTTGCCACACCTCACTCCATCTCAGGATGCTGTGTGTTGCTGCCAAGGAACACTATTGGCTCCTGCCCAGTGTTCTTGGTGCCAAGAGCCCAAGGTCCTTTTCAGCTGGTCTGCTCCAAAGTAAGGCAGCTCCAGCTTGTTTTGCTTTGTAGCTTCTGCCTTCCTCGGTGCCAGTATCTGCATTTTCCCTCGGAGAGTTTTAGAAGATTCCTGTCAGCCCGTTCCTGCAGAGTGCATCAGTCCATCTGGATGGCAGCCCTACTGCTGAGCCCACTGCAGCTCCCCTGCCTGGTGTCGCAGGAAAACCACCTGAGTGTGCACTCCAGCAGCTCCCAGGCCCTGGGCAGGGATGTCCTGCAGTCCTGGCCTTCAGACTCACACCTGTGGTGCTGCCCCTGCTCCCAGGTCGGCGCAGCGTGGGGAGCGCTGCCCTCTGAGCCCGGCAGCCAAAGGCCGATGGCCCAGCTTGGTTACAGCACCTGGGCCATGGTGTGAAGAACCTTTCTCGGTGAGAGTCAGGCCACGACACTCCAGGGACTGATGGGAGGGTCAGCAGCCTGTACTTGGCCAGTTTGTTCCTCTGGCCTTTATTAAAAATGGGAACCATTAGGAATTTCCACAGAGGCAAAATGCAGAGCTCTGGTTGCCTTTGAGGTTAGCCAGGCCGACAGTAAAGATGTTGTAGTTTATCTTTAGTATGTACAGTTGAGAGAGACAAAACAAGGTCTAATCTCATTTTCAAATGTTGAACTGATGTTTAAGAAATCTGTTTCAAATACAGCTATAAACTGCTTGTATATAAGGCCATATATAATTTGCTTTATGAAGATTACTTGTGAAAGAACAATGGCTTAATTAGTTTTTCACGATCCATTTTTAAACAGCTTAACAAGTATTTCCATTACAAATGATATGTCTTAATTAGCTTCCCACTAGATGGAGCAAATGTATGTCAATCCAGCAGAGGAAACAGGGAATACATTTTAGATAGCTGAAGAACAGATCATTTGCATAAAAACCTGCTGTTGTATTCTTGTTAATTATTAGTTTTTTGAGTTTAAAATGGAAGCTTCTAAGCCATACAGTGATTTTTCCTACTTAATAAACATAAACAAAGCATGTGCTTTGCATAAGGCTGTCTATCAGTTGTCATGATTCTTGTGAGATCAAGGCAGGGGCTTGAGACCAAGCAGAGTTGTGTGATTGTCATACCCATGTTTGATCATATTTTGTTCTTAGGGATTTGAAATTCTGTTTTAAAATGATACCCAAAAAAAGTGCTTCCTTGAAATAAAATCACTGGAAAAAAGTGAAGAAGCTTCCAGGTTCCTGAGTCCTCAGGTAACCTGGTGAAGGATTTGCACCCCTGAAATCTTAGCTTCTTTTCTGGTCATGCTGTTGGTTTTGTAAAACTGTTACCTTGTTTGTAAATTTTACCCTGCTCTTATCTTTCAATCCTTTGGGCTACAATACCATTACTAGAAGGGATTTTCAGGCAGCTGTCAAGTTTCCCCCAACTTTTTGGAGTTAAAGATGTGTTCAGAGCTTTTGTGCATCATAACTAGGTCAGTATTTCCAGGAGTAAATCTCTCTTTGAATTGCTGTAGGCATTACGTGACAGTGGCATACATACAAAGTACTGTCAGGGAAGGGAAAGAGGAAGCAGTGAAAGCAGGGTTGAAATGCATGTTCCCAGCACAGAAAATGTAGCTTAGGATAGAAAATAGGTGCTAAAACTCTGTGCCAATTTACTTATCTGTGTCAATGTCACAGTTTTTCAGAGGGCAGTACTCAGAATTTTCACTTGAAATTTTTCAGTTACGCTTCTCAGCTCAGATCTTCCTTGTCCCCTGGCTGGTCGTTGAGCAGACTGTTACCCTAATGTATGCCCAGTGATACCTGGAAGCACGGGAATTGTCACATGGAGCCAGGCTATTGATCTCCCTTGCTGTCTCTAATGGTGGTTAACTTTTTTGGTCTTAATCTGGAGCAGAATGAGCACGTTTTTGGTCTTAATCTGGAGCACTTGTGCAATGAGCAAACAAAACCTTCAAGCATCCAGTAATAACAAAGCAATGTTTGCCTCATACTGTGGGTTTGCAGCATTTCTTACTTTTAAAACCTCTACTCTTTATCCTGTAACATTTTTTATTATTGAAAGTAGTTTCATCTTTCAGTATTAAAGGTCACTGCATAGTCTCATAATTGAATTCTTTGTTCTTCACCAAAGTTTATATTTTCACTGATCTTAATGGGATTTACAACTTTAATATCTAAAGAAATATTTTGCAGAATTTTCTCTATTAGTAACAAGAAATGAATGTTTAGTACCTACATTTGAAAATGAAAATGTGTACGGATGTGGCAGGATAATGATTCTACTATTGTTTGATGACAAATTCCTGGCCAGTGCTTTGTGACAATACTGCTATCAAAGACAGAATTCTGCTGTCTGCCTTAATTAATCATGTGTTGTTTTTTGTTAGCAATATCCCCAATAACATGGTATGCTAAAGATACCATTTTAAGGGAACTGCCAAGAGTAAATTTCAAGAATAGACACGTGATCATCTTTAACAGAGGGGATGGTATTTACCACAGCATTGAGATGTCACAATATTGACAGATTAAGAACATAGTATTTTAATTTGACTTTTATGATGCGGAGTTTATTGTTCTCAACACTCAATGTGATAAGTACTTTAAATGACTAGATAGCAACAATTATGTGAGGCTCTTCCTCAGCTAGTCAGAAAAGATAAACAATGCTTGCAGTTTCTTGTTCTCTTTCTAGTGCATCAAAACTCTTGCTCTGGCAGTGTGTCATCTGGCAGAATTAAGTGTGAGATACAATGGTGGTGTTGTGACTAATACACAGAAATATCACTCAGTAGCTAAGTGTTTGCAGAGCATGATATTTTTGCATTTGTGACACAGGTACTGTGGTTTGTTACACTGAGTGATGTGCAGCATGACAGGATGAAATGTTCAAAATCTGGGTGTTAGGCAAATGTCCACAGTAGAATAGATAATCTCTGTAAACCCATTGTGTGCTCACTGAAGGACATAATAAACAAGCTCTGATCCTTCTGGAGTGCATGCAAGCATTTCTGCTGCTGCTGTGGGATTTACGTAGCACAAATAACTGCATTTGCAGTAGTAAAATAAAGACATCACTCCCCAGCTTAGCTCCTGTTAAGGTGTTGGTCTGCTGTGCGTTTTAGTATTGATCTGTGAAAAAGAATGACTGATGAGACTATAGAAACCAAGATGAGATAAAGCATAAGAGCATATAATGACAGTGTGAAGGTCAGCATTTAATTGAATGTTAGATAAGAGGAGATAGCTTCCTTTCACACCATGATGCCTGTTTGTCCATTTGCATTGTGTATCTTGAGATTTTAGACCTGGCTCTGCATTATATAGGTCTCTCTCTACCAGCTGAGACCTTTTATTGACAGGATTGATGGCTCCATATGTGGAGTTCTACATGACCTTTACAAGCAAATAATATAGATGAAGTTCTTTGGATAATCAGTTTTGAGGAGGGTTTGCATAAAAAAGCTTTGTGTTGGAAAAGATGCTGTGCAACTCATTCAAACAAATTGTTCTACAAAGCTTGGCTTAAAAACCAGATAAACCAAAAAGCCTACTTTCAACCAGTTTAGAAAAACTGGCAGAGATCTAAAGACTAGGGCCAGACCTTGGTTTTATTAATTATTCTCTTTAAAATCCTTGTAGAAAAGCAAATTAAAAGGTTTGTCATCAGAGAGTGGTTTTCATTTCATAGATGAAAAGTTAATTCATACCCTGAAATCACCTGGGTACAGTAGTAATGACTTGCTGTTGTGGCTTGGGGTTGAGTACCAGCAAGGTGTCAAATTTATCAATATTAGACTTTGCTATAAATACGACTTTGAGTCCTCAGCCTGAGTCTTCAGTAGCAAACCCACTGAGAATGCAGATTTATTACAATCATTGAAATGTGAAAAGGAGTACATACTACTTGTGTAGCTTGTCAGCCTCAGTAATGGAATTACAGCCTAGAATGGATGTGTAGGAATATACTTGAATGCGTTTTTGGCAGGATCAGCAAAGGCTTTTCACACGGGACCAGAATCTCTTGCAGCCCTGAGCCGGGGGCTGGGGCAGGTGTCCTGTGCACCCTCGTGCCTCGCTCTTACTGCCAGCTGCTCCATCATCTTGCTTGTAGTATAGGCTGCTCAGGCTTCATCTTGGAATTAATTTCTCCCCTCCTCCAGCACCTCTAGGGGAGACTATTCAAGAGTTCTGCTCCTGTGGCTGCTGATTTTTTTCTGTTCAAATTTGTTTCTAAACTCTGTTTACCACTGTGTTACACGTGAGTAGGTTGTTGCTGACTGGAGTCTTGTGCTTCATTTTATCCCTCAGCATTCTTCCTTACGTTTTCTGCAAATTCCATACTTTGTATGTCTCACAGTGAATTTGCCATTTAGGTCTTGTATTTGTTGTGTCACTGACTGCAGTACGCAAACCTCCCTCTTCTGTCACCTGCAGTTGATACGACGCCCGTTACGAGTCTTAAACAATATATTCAGCTTCCTTCCATGCTTCTCACTCCAGGCCTCCAGCTGTGCTGTTCTCCCTGTGTACAATCTCTGTTTATTGATGCTAGCACTATTTTGTGTTGCAAGCTCTCATGTGCATACCAGTTTAACCATGCAGTCATCAAGCAGTCCTTTTGAATAGCCATGTGTTGGCATGTGGAATATTCATATAAGCAGGTACAGGTGTGTCTCAGGTATTTAATAAATAGTGGATCATGAGAGCAACATGAAAAAAATCACAAATTTTGCTTTGAATTACATAAAAGAGCTTCCAAGGAGAGAGGACAATTGAATAGCTGCTTCTGTTGTTCTCATTATTACAGTGGGTAGTTCTTTCTGGTTTTGATGTGTCTGAAAATGACAATAGTTTATGGTTTGTGATTTAAGGTTTGATAAATCAACAGCTTCCCTCTGCTTAAAATGTCCTTAGACTTTTACAACTGGATGGGTTTGTTTCGTTTTTCTGAATTCTGTGGTACCAACAATTCAAAACGTGTCCAATCTGAGCTTTGGAGAGAATGACTTGGGGAGAGCTTGGTGGGAGTGCAGTCCTCTGGCTGGGAGAGTGGGCTTTCTGCAGGAAACTTCTCATCCCAGCCACAAACAGATTTTACTAGCATGGGAAGGGTGTAGGCAATTTGAAACCAAAAAGGTTTCTGACAGCATTTAGCCCACGAGGGGTTTGGGTGAGTAGCACTTAGACCCTGAGCCAACGTTCTGCATATGATAAAGAATTGGAGAGGGAATCCCTATGCCAGTGCAGCTGGAAGGAGATCTCTGCTCTACGATTTGCAGTTTATAAAGTGCCAGATCACATCAATACAATGATGACTTCATCTTTGGAAAGCTTACCTGAGACTGACATTGAGGGTGTCTTATCCTACTGTCCTTTTGTTGACTTCTTTGCTAATGTTTCCAGGTTGAGGCTGGTAATATTTACATAGCTTGACTTCACAGGAAAACCTTATCAGTGGAATTCTGCAAAATTCTCTTGATGGCCCTAAAATAACCATTTTGTAAATATATACAGTTTGTTGTGGGGTAATATTGGTATAAAGCTCTTAAACACATTACCTAAAATTCACCTATGTATAATGTGACTGTCTTAAAATTATTAACCATTCTGCCCTGTCACAACATCTTGAATTCCATGTTTTATAGAAGAAAGAAACCCTGTGTTGGAAGTATGGGATTCTCAAGTACCTATTCACCCAGGAAGAAATGCTGCTCTGCTGGCATGAATCCAGCTTTATGATCATTGGGGAAAAAAATTCCAAACTAATTTTATCAAAACCCAAGAATTGCAATGTGGTTTTAAAAATTGTATTAATAACCCAAGTATACTTTAACTTTAAAAGGAAAATGATTTCTTTTTTCTGTAAACTTAATCAAGGCTCTTACCTGCCTGAGGTAAGTGTAATCCTGAGAAGCTGCGGTTACTCTGTTTTAATATCCTTTATGTTACTGGTCCTCTAATAAGTGTCCCTAAATGTTTCAATTAAAGTGAGGTTGTGATAGTTTTTTTAATTGCAGGGATATCCACCACCATCAAAATTTCATTTTGCTTTCGTACTGCAGCTTTTTCCAACAATATTTGTATGGTAACAGCCTTTGGCTACTGTGGAATTCTTACTAGGTCAAATTCCAGTATTAAAACCGAGACTTCATCCCAATGTTAGTCTTTGCCTGAAAAGATGTTCCTTTCTCCTGCTTTGGCAGTGTAGTGTTATTCTTATCTTTGTCCCAAAAATTGGTTGCCTGTTTTCTTGAGGAAGTTCAGGTGTATTTATCACCCTCAGCGTTCTATTTCTGCCAACTTGTGCACCAACATTGAGTTATTTCTTGCAGTGTTATCTCATAGAAACGATGATTTTCTTCAGTGAATGAAATTGTCTGTGTGCTGCTGAAGCAATGCAGTGCTATTTGAGCCTTGTTCCAAGGCTGCAGTTGAACTCTGTGGTTTATGTACCACCCTCTGACCACAGAGGTTCTTTCCCAAAGGAGGCAAGTGCATGCAGGTGGATTAATTCAGGTTAATGCAGTGCCATTACCGTGCTACAGACCCAGAAATAAAATGACAGAACCCTGCAGTGTCCCCTCAACAGGTCATCTTTGCATGCGCCTTGACAGTAAAAACACGAAGGGGAGAACATACAGCAATTCTGGATTGGAAACATATTTGACTTTGATTGCTAATTGGGTAAAAGCAATGGCTGGGTTTCTTTCTGCCTGTCTTCTGCTAAGGTTATCTGATAGTCCTGGTCTTGTCATGTTTCTCTTGGAATGTCAGGGTTCTGGGGGACTCAGAACGTCAGGATTTCCCTCTAATTGGAACTCTAGATGTTGAGGTGGTGGTAGATCTGTCACAAGCTTTGTAGAGCTTGGTTCTTATTTTTGCTTCTTAAAAATATGAATTTCCTCAATAAAGGAAAATTTATTGAGTGTCCCATTGCATTGGCAGAACCAATATTATTTTTTAAGTGGTCTGTAATCCCAAAAACCTTGTATGCTATAACACTGCTTGTGCAGTGTTTTGCTGATAGAAGCAACTTGCTTTTAATGTTTTATTTAGTGTCCTTTATAAAGGCATGTTCATTGTGGGTTTTTTTGCTATGTTATTTATGGAAAAATTCAGAACTTCTGCATGAAACCCCTTTTCTTTTAATAATATTTTGGTAAAAGGGAAGCAGTAAATAAATCTGAAGACCTGGATTGTCTATAGAAAATTTCTTGTCGTAAATGAAACAGAATCAATTGGCAGTTGATGTGACTAGAAGGAACAGACAGTGGCATATGAAATACTGCCGTATATAAAAATAGCAAATTAAGGACACTTATTTTTCCTGGTAGTGCAGGAACTTGTGTTGCTTAATAGAACTGGTAAGTGACACATTCACAATCCATTCTTGTCACGTCAGGGTTTCTTGCTAGACACCTTTGCTAGCAGCAGCACCGATTTAAACACAGTTTAGGAAGGGCTCCAACGGGGCTGGTTGGTGTTTGTCAGACCTTTCCTTAGGCCGGATAGGATACGTTTGACATGAGCAGCCCGGTTCCCAGTGTGACAGAGACTAACCCTTCCCTGCCTTTCCCCAGACGCCTGAGGAGCTGGAGGATGTGTCTGACCTGGAGGACGAGCACGATGCGCGCAGCCGCACCAGCGTGCAGACCGAAGGGAAGACTGACCGCGTAAGTGTGACTCGGGGGTGGAGGAGCGCTGCGAGGGGGAAATGCTGGTGTGTTCTCCTCTATGCAGTCACTTCACACTTAAAGTGCTCTTACTGGCAAAACACAAGTAGCAGTTTGTAGATACTTTACTATCAAAACATAATTAGAAAAGATCCGCTAAAGCTTTCAAAGATCACATTTTCATGCACGGTCGTCTCCTTCTCAGCTAAACCAGAGTACTTCTTTAAAGTGAATGCTTTTCTTTGAAAAGAAAACCATAAATAACACATACTTGAGAGGGTACAAAGCAAGAACTGCATGCTGAAGACAGTGTCAGGTAGGGAGCTGGCTCCCAGCAGTGAGAGGCACAGGTTGGTGCTGTGGGGAAAGGTCTCTGGCATGTGCTTCTCCTTGCGAGGTGGAAGGGACTGTTACACACAGACTGTGGTTTAATACAGCTAAAACCCCCCAGTACTTTAACCTTTATAGTATGGACACTTCTATTTTTTTCCCATTTCTCCCTAAAATAATAGTTACTGTAAATCTGCCCCTTTTTTGGCATATAGATAGAAGTTATGGTTTAAAGCCTGATTCTGTAGCTTAGAAACAGTTTTCCTAGATTACAGATCCTGCTGTCAGGGCCATAAATGGCACGTTACCCCCCAAAAGCAATAGAAAATTATAGCTTTGACTAAATTATATATGTATGCACTCAGCCTAAAGTACCATACTGACAGACACCTTCACACACTTTTTTGAAAAAGATGTCTTAAAAAATGTATTTGCTGCTGCAGCAGCAGCAAATAAGAACAAAAGGTTTAAAGCCTCTTTTGGCCTTAAGAGGGGTTTGGAGTGCTATTTGATAGTGATATTTGAAGATTTATACCCAGAAGCTGTTTAGCAGTATGAGGAATCTGTGTAGGGAAGATAGCTGTTAAGGTTTAGGCAGTTGTGTGGTGCAGCAGCTTTGTGGCCTGTTGGGAGGCTGTTGTGTACGGTGTTGGCACCAGGAATGACTGTGTTCCAGAAGTGCTTTGGCAAGATTGCAGAGCAGGCTTTTTTCCTCCTTGAGTTCTTTCTCTTGGGCATTTCAGCTGTAATAATTCAGTTTTATTTGTACATATCTGGCTCTGTAGCCATTCTGCATAGGAGCACTCTTGATTCCTCTTGCTTTTGTCAAGAGTGTTGTAATTTCTTCGATGTCACATCTCTCACTGCTTCAAAGGGGAACTGGTGTCTTTTTTCTTTCTGTTTTTATCACAACATATAAAACCAGATGTGATGTATGTATGCCACTTGTAACAAAGGCTACATCTTAACAAGCAAATCCTATTTCCCTTATGTATGAAGAAGTCATGTATTATTAATCACACTGTCAGACTCTTATCTCCATGAAAAGAGAGAGTAGGGGTTAGTGGTGAGATAGTGGGACTGAGATTTGACCTCGTATTTGTCTTCCTGACTCATCTTGAAAACGTTACTTCATTGATCTTTTCCCTTGGATAATTTCCTGTTTCTGAGATGAATATGATAGTGCCTGTGGCACCATCCCACGCGGGGGGATTCAGGTCAACTCGAGCAATGTGCTGTGACATCTCTTGGTATTTAAACTGGATAAAAATACTGACGATTATTTGTAGGGTGATTTTACATCCTTGAAGAAGAGGTTCCTCAGGCTCAAACCCTTAGCTACCATAGAAACAGGTACTGCTTGCGGATCCAAGGACTAATGCAGTTTTTCCCAGCTGAAAGGTAGCTCTTCCTGGTGGTTGTGTGTAATTTGTGTAGTCAGCTCTGGAGGCTTAGCACAGACTAGTCTATGGCATCACGATCAGTGTAACTCCACTGAGGAAGGTAGTGGCTTGTTACCATGGGATTCTGTGTTGAAGAGAAGGGTGAGGAAGACTTTGCCCAGTTCATTTTCAACTTAGAAGACAGTGTACATGTTAATGATCTGGAAAAATTACTTAAAGTGTTTGAAGTTACTAAATTAGTGATGAGAACAACTTAGCTTAATTTCAAAGTTGCTGCTGCAGGTTAAGGTGATCATGTTGAGAAAGGCAAAATGTTTTACCTCACAACTTAATCCACATAGGGGTGGCAAGAGCAGAACTCTTTCAGGCAGCCACACACACATTTTTTTCCCTCAGAGTTCTGCAGACAGTTTTGTGAATGCATGGACAAAAATGTCTGAGATTAAGATAATTTTTTTATACAGTTTTGTTGCACAATGTGTTTGTGTAACAATTCTGGCTGATAAAAAGTTGATTCAGTGTGTTCTGTGACTGAGAAAATCCAGGCTAAGTTATTTCATTGTTTTATTATTATTGCATTTTAAATACAGCAATCAGTTATATAGCTCTAAAAATCTACTAAACTCAAAGAAGAAAGCCTGGATAAAATAGCGAAGACCAAGAAGAACTTTTGGTACTTGCATAAAAAGTAGTTAGAAGGGAGGTTAGGTTTGCTATCAGATTAATTAGCAATTTTTGAATACTGTACATCTAAGTTCCTGCATTAAATTAAATGCTGACATGTGTTAACAGGAAGCATGTGCTATTTTGGTAATAAAAAAGCCAATTTTAGAATATTTTTTTAGTTCAGTTTTTATCAAAGCCCTACACAAACAGAATTCAAAACAATGAAATACTGATAGGAATTCAAGCGTAATGAAAATAACTACTGTAATTTTGAGTAGGTTCTATGAGTTTTGACACTTGATACATAGCAAAAGATTCCCTGTCAGGAGTCATAATCTGTCAGAAGCATTTAATTTTCTTGCCAATTTTTAATCCAATTTCTGTAAAAGGGAAGAGGTTAAGTTACTGAAATACTCAAGGTTGTAGCAGTATATTATGTACTTCTACAAAGCAGAGCTGGAAAGAACCTCAAGAACTTGACTAATCCAGCCATTTGGCCCAGGGCAGAATAAATACACTTCTTGACACACACATATATATATATGAACAATTGCACTGCTGTCTCTACTTAGTTCATTACTGGAATTGATGGTTTATTGGAAAGTTTTTGTCCTTGTGCCTCTTGTGTTGCAGTTAATGTGTTAGCACTCATCTGCAGTGGACACAGACAATGTGAGATTCCTTTCTGTATGTATTTTTTTTTTTAATGTACTCGTACATCCTTTCTCTGTGGCCTGTCTCTCTTGGAGACTCCAGGTTGAGTAAATCCAGTAACCTTGATTTACTCTTCAAGGTAGCTTTTCCTGTATGTCCTTTCAGTTTCTCTCTCCTCTGGGTGCTCTGCAGCTGGTTACTGAATTCTTGAATTTTGTGTCCAGACTATTTATATTGCAAAATGTGAGAAGCCAACTGTGATCTCAACAGCACAGGTGGGAGGTTTGCACTATTTCCTGCTGTGTGCATAGTTCAGAAGGAGCTTTGTATCAGGTTTGCTTTTCTGCCAAGAGCACAACCTTTCATCACCCACAAATGCCTGCCCACACAACTGCCCATGGCTGGTTCTGTCTCAGTCCTGGGTACGTGCTGGTGATTTTTCTTAGGGCTAGACCCTGTCCTTGTCTCAGCTGCAGTACACCCCGTGATGTTTCCAGCTCAGTTCTCAGGTTCCCTTTGAGTTCTAAACCGGGCCTCTTCCACTGGGAGTGTGTGGTTTGTGTTCTTGGTTCTGTGGAAACACTGACTAATGCCAGCATCAGGGACCTCCCTTCACAGCTTTTCCTGATGGATCCCTTGGTTTGCTGAGTCTTCTTGGTAAGTGCTCTGTAAGCACTTTCTAACCAATATTGCATCCACCCACTGGAGGTTACATCTAGACCTTATTTCCCCAGGATATTTGTAAGGATGACATGAGAGCCAGTGGCAAAGCTCTGGTGAAGCCCAGACTTAGGACATGATGCTTTTGTGTCTATAGGCCTATGACCCCGGGACAAAGAGAAATTACATTTAATATGCCATAGTTGCATCATCTAAGCCAACCTTAGTGAAGGCTGATGCAAAAATGGCATTAAACACTTTGTTTACTGTCTCCCAATAGTTTTACCTCTTTATCCAGTCTATCCAAATATATTGTGTCTAAAAATACAGCAGAACTGTCATAGCAGAATAGATGAGGCGCTCTCTGAACTTGTTTAAGGAATGCTGCACTTCTGCAGGCTCGCTGCAATTCTTGAAACTGGAGAAGGCAGCTGGTGGCAGCAGGTAGCAAGGTATTGGAAGAACACAGCTTCTCCCCACCGTCAGCATCACACACCCACACAGCTCATCTGTGTATTCACTTAGCTGTGAATGCTGAATATCCAACATCATCTCTGTCACCTCTATCCAAACTCACAAAGTTATTCCCTCAGCAGGAAAAGTAGTAGTAAAAGGTAGTGGACCTGTCTTACTCATTTTAACAGAATCCCTTTTGACTCGGTGGTGTCTCCGTGAATTCACTCAAGAACATCCTGGCGCTCAAACAGAATTAGGCTCAGGGAATGATTCAGCTTGGACGGGACCTCAAAGATCATCTAGCTCCATGGCAGCGGTGCCACCGACCAGCTCAGGCTGCTCAGGGCTCAGCTCGTGGGTGTATTTTATGACAGTGGTCTGCAAAGTTTGTTCAAGAAAAAAAACAGGTAAAGGTCGTGATCGGAACTGTTGTGAAACAGCATGATTGAAACTTATTGCTGTACTTTGAGTGATTTGCAGGGGTCTTGTTCTTTTTCACCAAATGTTCAGCTGACTGCAGCAGGAGAGCAGGAACAGACTAGAGAGCTTTGTGTGGCTGCTGAGGCTCTGGTGGAATGAAAATCTCAGCTCTCAAGACAAAGTAGGGACACGAATCCGTTCTTCTGGGATCTCTGCCATTATCTTTAACTACAGTATGTGAAGAGCAGGTTATTTTGTGTTCTTGCTTGTAAAAGCTCTGAGAAGTTTTTCATGTGCTCATTTGGGAAACTGGGGTTTGTAACCTACAAAATTGCAGAAAAACAGTGTTTTCCACTTTTCTTCTCTGTAGTTACATGACATATTCCAGCCTACAAAGCTGGAAGTGTTAAATAATTTTCAAGGGCAATTCTTTGATTTTGGTTGAATGTATTGTGCTGCTGTTTTCTTTCTTCCTGGTCCCTGTAAGTGGTAAGAATGGTGCTGGTGTGGATCTGGCAAGTCATTTGGTTTTAGGGGTCAGGAAAATAAAAATATGTCAGTTTGATATTTTAAGAGCATAATCAAAGTTTATGTGAAAGTAAAATCCTTGGAGAGCAGCTGGAAACAAAGGTAGGCAAAAGGCCAGTTCTTAGGGTTGGGATGTCATTGGCCATCAGTGTACCAGGGAGAGAAGAGACAAAATCTTCACCACTTAGTTACCTCCCATGTGTCCTTACATGGCCTTAAAATTTCAGTTTCTTTGGTGGAGAAGTGACTGAAACATGGGAAGGTAATGAAACGCCAGTCTCGCACGATAAGTCAGGTTGCAAATGGGACAATTGAAATAACACAAACTCCAGTGTTGGAGACTCCAGGTACCAGGGACAAACAGCCTTCAGAAAAGTTAAGTCAGGGAAATTTAAGAAAAATCTATACTTTTATTTTCTTTTAATAGAAGGAAGGAAATATCACAGATTTAACTTCTCCTCTCACCTAGTCCTAACTCTGTTATCTGCTACTGCAGTAATAACATTTTGTCTTAGAAGTAGTGAAAAAATAATTTTCTTCTGCTGGACAAAATAAACCTGCACTCTTGTGCTAGTCATTCAATTTAGATCTTTATTTCACAATTACCATTATGTTGCGTGTTTTGATACAAAGTTAAATCTGTACTTAAAAGACTTTATATACAATTGCTTTATTTTGTTGGCCATGGTTTTAAAGCAGTATAAGGGAAAGGAGAGAAAAGACAAGGTCGGAATTATAATTTCCTTTGCCCTTTGTTCCAGCGGATGTGCCTCATTCCACCTGAAGCTCATTCTTGTTGGCAGGTAGCAGGATGCTGTGTCACAGTTCCCTCATTAAAATGTCATTTCTTGTGGTTTCACGATCCAGGCCTGTGATCTTGAACTCAAAACAGCATTGCACCTGGGAAATACCACAGACATCCACCCACCAGCAAACGTGTGTGACATCATAAAAATTCTCTTCCCTCTGTAGCCTGTGTCGGGGTTTTTTAACAACATGGTAGAAGTAGCCTCGGAATAGTTGTGTCTAATTCTGTGACTGTAGGGTAATTCTGACCACTGTAAGATGGTTTCTTCCACCCTTAACCATTCTGTGATTCTGTGTGATTTTGTGACTGCAGTTACAGGTACATGCTGGGAAACCTGTGATTTTCAGTAACTTGTGTAAGTGAGAAAGCTAACCCTGTGACAGGGATTCTAGCATAAACAAAATCTCTGAAAAGCCCCAGCTTGAAAAACATACACATTACGTATAGAACTGATTGCCCATTGTATTAATTATAAACAATTCAGCCATGACCTTAACTTTCCATTTTATTGGTGGTAGATAATGTTTTCTAAACAAGACTACGTCATAAAATATTTATTGTGTAATTACAGAGTAGTGGCAGTGTGTTAATAATTGCTGTGTGTAGTTGTCAGTTCCTGGTGGCCTGAAGGGAAGGTGTGAGATAGATCCAGCATGGCAACACAGCCATCAGGACCAGCGTGGCTCCTCTCTCCTGGGGTAGGAGGTGTGGTGAAGGGCCAGGACCTCCATGTGGCCATGTACTATCCTAGCCCCTGGCTGCTTCCGGGCCTCTTTCTGACCCAGGAGGGGTGTCTGACCCATGACTGCAGCAGGCTGGTCGTCCTGCTCATGAACAACAGTAAACGAAACATTTCTCTCACCGTGCTACATTTTCAGGAGCTTTTGGTAATCTTATTCACATCCTGATTTCTGACATGTTCATCTGTTCATCTTCTGCAAAGACAGAAGATGCGTATTTGAACAATTGAATCTTTTCCAGTTCCTAGAATGATAATATAGAGCCTTCTCAGAAGTGCAAAGAAGCGTATTGAGTGCTTCAGGACAATTAAGCCTTTGCATTTGATTATTTCATACCTGAATCGATACTGTGTTTTGTGACTTTTACATGTATCATACTTAAAACTACTTGGGCACCTCAGCCATAAGAAATAGGAAAATTTATCATTCATATTTCATAAAGGCTCTTTGGAACAATTTAATCTTCTTCCTCTCACTATGTTAAAATTAATGGTTTCAGGAACATGACTATCCCCATTACACTGAGATTATTTATTTGGCCCAACCCAGTGACAACATACAAATTTTGAAATTTTGGAATGCTCAAACTTGAACAGTTAGCTCAGGCCATAGTGTGTTTAAACTATGTATTTATTAATGTGCAGTGGTTTTGTTTTAAAAAAGAAAATACTCTGACATAGATGTTTTAAAAATCAAATTATTGTTTTAGGCCAAGATGACTCAACTGCCAGAAGCTGAGAAGGAAAAGATAGCTGAGCAAGTGGCTGACTTCAAAAAAGTCAAGAGTAAGCTTGATGCAGAGATTGAAATCTGGGATGATACCAGCAATGACATAATTGTTCTGGCCAAGAGGATGTGTGTGATTATGATGGAGATGACAGACTTCACAAGGTAATTACATAAAAAAAGGTTCTTGGATACTTAGAAATGCTGGAGGCCATTGTCACACTGTTACAGCAGCAAATACAGAGTTTTTAATGTCAGCTCGCAGCATCTCTGCAAAATTGAATGGCTCAGCTAATGCAACACATCAGGTAGGAGTGCTGGGGTGTTGGGGAATTTAATGTTTTGAACTATGCTTATCCCTAGCTTTTTGCCTTTGTTTTCTCTTATCAATTTGTTGGTAGGGTTTTTGCACTCTATTTCTGGTATCATTTGAAAGGGAAAAAGTAACAAAATCTTGATTTTAAGCTGTAGATTTGTCTAGCCTATTGTTCTGTCTACTTGTATCAGAGCATGCTGCCAAGAATAAAACACGCTGTACAGAGCCCACATGTGACAGCACACATTCAGATTCATACATATTTTATATCCCATTATTGCTGTTGCTTTCATCAGAACTCTTGTGCCTGCTACATGTATTGTAAAGAATGAAGAGTACCGCATGAAGAGCAGATAGCTCTCAAAGCTGGTGTTTTTGCTGCCAGTATGTGTTTGATGATGCTCTTACAACTGGGAACAATTTTAAGTGCAGGAGCTTTTTCTGCCATGCTCTGAATTAAATGTTGTGTAGATATCATCAAATTGATTATAACAAAAAAAGATACTAGTGATGGTGGTCTGTTCTTTCTGGTCTAGTTAGCAGTAAAATAGTTGCTGACAGCTGAAGCCTTAACACACAGCCACTCTTGCAGGACACTTACTGGCTCATAAAATCAGTCCTTTCATGCAAGATACAAAGAACAATCTCTTCTTATCTTTGTGGGTGTCAGTGAGCAGGGCTGCATCGAGCTGAACCAGCTGGGACAGAGCTGGGCTCTGGGGAAGGCTCCTTCTGGGGAAGGCAGCTGTTGCATTTTATCACACTGACACTTTCCAAATCCACCTGCAAGTGAGAGGGGGGATAAAAATCTGCATGGACAAGTCTGCCATTTTAAATATCTCTTTCAGTAAGGATGCCAGATGAAGTGTAGTAAAAGGAAGATTTGTATCTGTCTGAGTAATAGGTGAACTCTGGTTGCTCTTCCTCTTATTCTTGCTTATCAAAGGTGGCAGTTGCATATGCAGAGAAGCACAGCTGGCTCTTCACTTCCAGCTCTGTGGAAATCTGGGAACAGATCATAGAATTGTTTAGGCTGGAAAAGATCCTTCATGTCACTGAGTCTATCCATTAACACAGCACCACCATGTTCATTGCTAAACCATGTCCCAAAGTGCCACATCCACATGTTTTTGTCTGCTTCCAGGGATGGTGATTCCATCACTTCCCTGGACATCCTGTTCCAACGCTGGACCACCCTTTCAGCGGAGAAATTTTCCTTAATGTCGAGCACAAACCTCCCCTTGGTGCAGCTTGAAGCCATTCCCTCATCCTGTCCCCTGGGAGCAGAGCCTGACTCTCCCTGGCTGCCCCCTCCTGTCAGGAGTTGTGCAGAGCCAGAAGATGCCCCCTGAGCCTCCTTTTCCCCAGGCTGAGCCCCTTCCCCAACTCCCTGAGCTGCTTCAGACCCTTGCCCAGCTCCTTTGCCCGTCTCTGGACACCCAGGGCATGAATATTGCAGAATGCACAGCAAGCACCAGCTCACCTTAGGGCCTGAGTCACCACTCTGTAACTCCCAAGTTCTCAAACATGGAAGAAATAAAAGATCCTGACACTTTGTATTTGTTATATCAGAAGCTACTCAGGCAAATAGTAAATTTCTGTGTTTGAGTCTCTTGTTACATAAGCTGATTGCTGTTGTTCTTCATATGGGATTACCTTGCATTCATTGTTATTTAATCTGTGAGTGGTTTTCAAAGTTTTGTGGTTTTTGCTCTGTCCTCTGTAGAAATAAATAGTGAGAAATGGCCTGACCTGCTATAACAGTTTTAATAATATTTTAGTGGAAATACTCAAATTTCTCTCCTGATTTGCTAAAAATGTACAAGAAAAATCCCAGGGTTGCATTTGGTTTGTTCTGTTTTTCCCTAAGCTTTATGTGTAAATGGAGCAGGATTTTTGTTTTCCATTGCCAAAGCAGACCTACAATTAAAAAGATATTTGCCAATAAACATACCTGAGTTCCTTTTGCTCATGTAAGGGAATGTGTATCTAATTCAAGCAGTGCTTTGGATCACAACACTGGAACTTGTAATTCCTGTTGAGAAAGGAGCAAGGAAGGGTCCATGGTTTAAGCATAAAGAGAGCTCTGCTATGTAGTTTTTGAGAATGGTTTTGCTCTTTGAGCCCTGTGCACCAGGGAAAGTTCCTTCAAACAGAGAACTGCAGGATGTCTGTGCAGGATTTTCAGAGCACTTTGATGATAGGAAAGATATCACCAGGGCTCAGGTAAGATTGGGACACCAGGCAGAGCTTGCTGCTGTGTCAGAGGTGATTTTGTAGATGCACCACAGAGAGACACCAGTGCTGGTAACTGACCTGCCTGGGCTGTTCCACAGCCTGTCCTGACAGCATGCAGCGATGGATTCAGGATTCACAGTGCCTGTTGAAGGCTCTGGGACAATCCCTCTCACTTTTCTGTGGTATAAACAGTAAATGAGAATCACTGGGCTTTTACCCCTTACCCATTCTGTAGACTGTTAGTTTCCAAATGGGAAAACTATTTTTTTACAGTTTCATAATCTTATGTCTCTTATATCTCTTATCTCTCTTATGTCTTATAATCATATGATAATATGGGGCCATATGAAAACTTTCTTTAAACAAAAGAGTGCATCTCTCAGCAAACTTCAGAAAGTGTTTTGTATTTGTTCCTGTTACTTGACATTTGTTTCTAAAATGGCATCAACATTGGACTTAATATGAGAAATATAGTGAAAATAGCAAAACAAATTAATAACACTAGAAAAAAAATGTATCTAGCAGAGTCATCCTCCAAAAGCTTTATCCTTGTAGTCCCCCTTTATCCGTGTAGTAAGACTAAATGTAATTCTCTAGTACTTCAAGGATTGAAGCTTGGTTAAACTTTTCTCTCTGTAGTATTCCTGGTTACCACCAAGTGCAGTTGCCCTGTCGAGCAAGGCTTCTCACCTGGTAATAGCCACAGTCCTCAGCCTTAATTCTTCTGGGCTTCTAGTCTTTGCTTGGGAAAGCAAAATCAAGATGGCAGTTCTGTAGTTACTGGACTCGAAGAGACTGTGAGGCACACAGGTGGCAAAGAAAGAGAACAGAAGAGGGTTCTATTCCTAGGCAAGTTCATCCATGAAACTCCTCACCGTAACTCACTATTGATTTACTTTCCCTGATTCCCCTTCCCACTTCAGAGTTAGAGTTACCTATTTCCCATCCAGCAGCCAGATGCTTTGGAAATTCTGTGGAGCTTTTTCACTGCACACTGAAATCTGTTGCCTTCCTTGCCTTTTTCTGGCCCTTCTAGCCCTCATATTTGTATCAACTCCATCCAGCTCCTCTCGCCCATGTGGCAGTCTCATGTACCAGCTCTCCTGCTCAGTCTGGTCCCCATCACCAAGCTGGTTTGTCAGTGCCACCAAAGGTAATGGTATCTGTATTACTAACCCCCTGAACTACGTGGCATTGCAGTCACAGTTCAGCTTGAGATATGTGTAGGAATCTGCCCTTTCCCTCCCCTCTCTGCTCATCTCAGGGCATTCACTGCTCAACACTGTTTCACTAAGCAGTCTGGGATGCTTTTGAGAGTCCCTGGCTACTCAGTGTTTGCATAAGCTGTGTATGAGAACAACTTTTGCTTTAAATTATTTCATCAAAATCACTTCAAGATAGAAGGCTGTAAAAGTTTTGTCAACAGAGGTGTTTTCCAGCTGAGTTATCAGACAGGACAGTTATTTTGGAGACAATGACTTGGGGCAAAGAAGGTGAACCTCTCCTTTGGGTTCTGTGTTAAGAGCAGCTTCTACTTGCGTTACTTACGTAAAGATGTTCTTTAAGGTAAATTTGTTTCCTGGGCAAGAGCAGTTCGGTTGTGTGTGCATTCTTGCATGTGTTTTTTCACCCATGCCTCGTTGAACAGAGCCAGCAGCATTTCTATATTGCAGCATGGTAGGTTAAGCAGGTAGGTTTTGCTGTTAAAAGGAGCAGCAGAGCTGCATGAGCTGCAGTGGCGCCAGTGCTGTTAAAGGGTTTGCAGTGCTTGAGGATCCCGACTGTGCTGCCAGGACTGCACGCAGTGGCCTCGGACTGTTGTTGCTCCCAAATAAACACGGCCTCTCAGATTTGTGATGGATCCTCGAGGGGTGTCAAGTTAAACCATGGAGCGTAATCAACTGATACTGCTCCCTCTGCCTGAACTGTCACAGAGCTTCTAATATTTACACAAATAAGTCAGGATTTTGAAGGCAGAAATCTAGTATGTGTGTCCTCCTGCCCATCCCAAAAGCTTGTGACTGAGTCTTAATTTCCTTTACACTGCTACTGTGACTTTATTAATGATACTTTCATAAAATGTGATATTTCATATGGTACTTCTGTGGATGCCTCTGCTACTTTTATAGTAGGAATAATTTCATCTGATTCTTAAATACATACACCAGCATTTAATCTCATTTGGCAGTTGTTAGTCAATATAGTTCTAATAATTAAATGCTAAATATTCATCCTTTGATAGTAAAATTTCTAAAAAAAATTATAAAATCCAAATATATTACTTAATTTATACAACCCTTATTCCAAAGGGAAAATCACCTGGTGGATTAAAGTCTTAGAACCGAAAGAGAAATATTTAAAGAAACAAAAATAATTTTTACAGTTTGGCTCTGTGACTGTGTTACTCCAAGTATTTATACATATAATTTGCCTGCAAGCTAAGTGGATTTATTTTCCTGTAGTAGGCACAATTACTATCAATAGTAGTAGTATTAAACAAACACAGTAGATCATGAATGCCCAGTCTGATTTAGAGCCTTCTGATAGGGATTAAACAGTCAGAACTCCCTCGGTGCATTCCACAGGTTCTGGCGGTGGCAGCGTGCAGCTGCAGAGGGTGGGGGGTCAGAGGCACACGCACCCCCTTCCCATGGTTGCTCTTTGCAGGTTAAGGAAGCACCGTGGGTGCTTGTAAATCAGTAGAGTGAACGGCCAAATAACGAGCACAGCGTTTCTTCCTTCCCTCTGCAGTGCTTCTGTGGCGAAGTGCAGCTGTCTCCTGTCCAGCTGCAGTCAGGAAGCAGCTTTTGCTGTTACTCATAACTGGAGGGAATACTAAAGGGAAAGGATAAACTGGAGCTGCCTGGCAGCGTCACAGTAGGAAGAGGACAGGTACATACACAGGCCTATGTGCATCGGCTTTGTCTTTGCAGTCTTCTGTTCTTTTATGTCACCTGTTGTTCCTTAACCACAACCGTTTTAGGCAATTCTGTGCTCTGCCTTTGCTGTCAAAGCCAAAACACACCTTTTCTCTCATCTCTGAGTACTGCTGCTGACTGCAGGCAGCACATGACATTCAGAATGCTCTGGTACAGGCAGGAGGGACTTCTAAGTCCCTGAAATTGTTCTTGGAATTTCTAGGAAAATAAAAGCTCTTTAGCAAATGTCAGGACAGAAAGAGGTTCTGTTATTATTTCTTACTTCTCTTAGTGACATATTTACATCGTGGATATCTTTCTATACAATAAGCACGTGTAATTATTTCACAGTTTATCTATTGTCTCTTTCCTTGGAAGGGTGAGGCATTCACAGTTTGTTCTTTCATTTAAAAACTGTTTTAAAAAAAGGTACTTTATTTGTGCAAGTTACATTTCCTTGGAACAGAAAAGAAAGTGAACATAATGCTGTTGTTCTATTGAGCTTAACAGTTACAGCCAGACTTTTGGTTGAAAGGTGACAAAAAATTATTTTAGTTTGACATTTGATCTTTCTAGTTTAAACTTTTTTAATTGTCAATGCTTGCAAACAATTTTTTAAAAATTCTTATTTTCCTGCAAGAAAACCAGATATTGATACAAGTAGCAGCGCTCAGAAATTGAACCTTTTTTATGAATGGAGCCTTTTTTGTGTTGACATGAAAGTTAATTTAAGATAATGTTTTAATTGGTTTTGAACAAACAGTCATTTGCAGCTAGAATGGGAAATGACTACTAAATTTCCTGTACACAGGTGTAGAAATCCAAACACGTTCTCACAAAGAGAGTTGTCTCAATCATCTGGTTAAAAGTCTTGTATAAAACTCTTCAGCTTAAAAATTCTGGTGGTGGTTTACTTGTGTGATGTGTTTAGTTGACTTACTGCTGGACTGTGTGAAGCCACTTCTGAATCATTTCTTGCTTGCTGTAGGATGCCTTGTAGTCATGGAAGCTGTGAAGATTAATTCCTCTGATTAGAGCAATTACATGCTCTGCATCCTAAAAGAATTTTATAAATTGAAGTCCAAGAAAATGTGTTCCATTTTAAATAGTAAGGCTCTTAATTGTGCTGTTGTGTAGAAATCCTTGGTTTGTGCTGATGTGTTGGTTGTACCTCGTGTGTGGGTAGGCAGAGGTCAAAGCAGTACTGACACAACCTCCCAGTCTGTGTCCAAGTGTGACTGGTATTTACTTGAAGGCATGAGATACTCATAATAATCAGGGAACAGTTGTTGCTTGTTTTTTTATTTTTCTTGTAGTCCTGTGTAGGATTTGAGTGAATTCCTTGCATTCTTAGCAATATTACAATTATTGTAACAGTTATTTCAGAGTATCTAGTACTACAACCCTTAGCATAAAAGTTGAGGGAAAAAAGTGATTGAGATGTTTGTTGGTTGGGCAAAGAGGATCACGAGGACCTGTTGTCCATGCCTCATGTATAGTCAAAAACATTAATAAAATGGAGACATACTCACAGCAAAATGACAAATAAGGCAGACAAACAGATCTGTGTAGCCTCTGGCAGAAATCCATCCAGGACCAGAAGCAAATCAACTACAAGTCGCAGTGTACATTACAGCAAATGCAGCCCTATTTTAGTGACAAGCTGTATGTCTTGTGCCAGAAAGAGCCATCTTCTGCCATTCATCTTTAGGCTCTGCTATAGTCAGAGGACAAAGGGATTTCAGAAATCTCAAGTATCAACTCCTGTGGGCAGAGGCATCAGGAGGGTAAAGAGGAGTTCAGGCAATAATTTGACAGCTTCCTGGGCAGCTCGGGGGCTCTGGTGGCACATCTCCTGTGGGCACAGCAGAGCAAGTCCAAACAGCGCCTGCCTCAGCAGCAGCGGGCCCAGCCTGGAGCCCGGAGCAGTTCCCGGTGTGCTCAGCATTTCGAAGGGGTGGGCAGAGGTGGCTCAGCCCCCCAGCAGGGGCAACAGGAGCCTTCGAGCTCCGGGCTGCTGCAGGGCAGCCACACTGCCTGGGGTCGCTGCCGTGGCTCAGCACCTTCCTCGCCGTGCCGGGGCAGCAGGAGCGGTGCCGAGGCGGTGAGGGCGTAGCCCAGCTGCGGGGAGATCGCCGTGCACACGCAGCTTGCGCTGGGCGCCGCCGCCTTCAGCAGCACCGCCGTGCAGGAGCAGCCCGGGGTGCTGGTGATGACCACGGGTGGTGCCAACCAGGGGGAGCAGGGAGCAGCTCCGTGGCCCGAGAGGGGCACGAAGCCAGGCTGCGGCACGTCCCTGAGCCTGGCCAGGAGAGAAGCTGCTGGCAAGGCTGGGGCAGCCGTGCCTGTGAGCCGGGCCGGGCCGGGCCGGGCTGGGCTGCAGGGCAGAGCTGAACTGCGGCCGGTGGCTGCGGGAGGCGAGCCTGGGCAGCTGCGCTGAGGGTCGCCGTGCCCGGGGCTGTGGCGCCCGCACAGCAGAAGCGATTGTCCGGCCCCGCCTGCGCCTCGCGCCCAGAACTGGGAGCCAGGATCACGTGGCTGGACTGGAGGTGGGGATCGGTGATGAGGTGGGATTCTGTCCTCGTGACAGTGCTCGGGGAACTCATAACAATGACAGACAGTTTTGTAGCATTCTCCAAAGGCTCGACACGGAACCTGCCTTTTGAGCTTCAGTGTCGTGACGCAAATCTTGTTTTTATGTTTATTTTGCTCAAGCTGTTGTTGGGTGAGAGCACCCAGCAATGTCTCCTAGGAAAATAAAGAAGCAGTCATTAAAAAGGCAAAGCACCTCTCCCAGCTTTTTACCCTTTAAAATATAGGCCTATTTTTATGGGATTTATTTGCTATATTTTGTATATGCTATATATTTTTGGCAATAGCACCATATGTTCAGGTTCCTCCTGAATTAATTAGCAGGAGAAGCAAACCTTTGGAGGGCTTCCAAGAAACAAGACTGGAAACTTTTGCAGTTATCAGCCCCTTCATTGGAAGGGTAGGCACAGCAGTGAATTAATTATGACTAGAAATTTGACATAAAATATTAGTTACTTTTTTTCCCTGTGAATTTAATGCTGATTCAAATAGAAGTTTAGCTTACAAGAGATCAGTCATGTTCAGAGTATGATGTACACCGGCATTTCTCCTGACAATTTATTGTCTATGCACTGTTGACCTGGCTAGTGAAACAGAGGTCTGGAGTTGTCACTGCAGGGTTGCGAACTTGATAATAGTTAGCAACAGATAGCACCTGATGGGGGTACATAAAAACGAATAGTAGTTGCAGATGGTGAAATAGAAAGGAAACAGATCAGTGGGAATTGGTTTTGAGGCTGAATAGGCATCGCAGAGCTGGTGACAACAATTTGCTGCTATCCTCAGGGGATTGCTTGTGCCTACCGGGATGAGATGACTGCAGTAGAGGGGTGGTGTTGTCTCGACTGCCACTCTGATCTCGGTGGAGAGGCAAGTGGGCAGTACAGAGAAGGGAATGAGGGACAGGCACTTTCCTGCCATCTTCCCCCTGCTTCTTTTCCCTTAGCAACACTATCAACTTTGTATATCAAGGTTTTTCTATCAGAATATGAAACAGGAGGAAAAAAATGAAGCTTTATATCTTGCTTTCCAAAGCAGAGAGATTTTATAAAACAAAGTATTTTCTTTTACATTCACATATACAATAAGTTCATAAGCATTGGAGGAAAAACAGGTTTTGTCTCTTTGTGTTCTGGACTTGTCTGCTGTTATTGTGTAGGTGAGGTGAAGGCACAGTATACCCTGAAAACCAGGTTGATGTGGTACCCAGCTGTATCCAAATCAGCCACAGGCTCCCCAGATGATGTGTCTGGCTTTGGTTGTTTGGAATGCCAGAAGTACATTCTAGGCTGGGGAGAAGTACAGTTAGAATTTCCTCTGCTGAAGTATATTAATTCAGTTGTTCCTAAATGATTATTTTATTGCTTTCCCTCCCTTCCTAGACTGAGAACCACAGCACTTTCTGTCGTTGCCCTTTTCTGTGCAGATGAAAGCATGGTTATTTCAGAGAGCTAAGGCTTTTGTTTTTCCAAAATCACTTCTCCTTATTTCTCATCCCTCTCATCACCCTACCAAATGTCTGACTTGCTTTTCTCTGAGTGATCAACCCAAAGGAAATCATTTCCACAGGAAAGAACCTTTGGTTTCTTTATGACCAAGAGTCAGGCTAGGATGGAGTTGCCATCTAATAAAATATAACTGTTCCCAGAAGCTGCAGGGTTGCAAGTACTCTTACTGTATTTCCTATATAATTATTTTTATTTAGTAATGTTTTAGTTTAGTTTTCTTCCTGAAGTATGCATACTTCTGAGAAAAACTATGCACAAGTGCTCACCTTGGGAGCACAGTGAACAACAGAAACAGTGCTCAACTGCTGTTTTCTGCTGCAGTTATGGCTGGAGTCTGTTCCAACCTTTTTTAATTAAACCAGGACCTTTCACGGTTTGCGTAGCCTGCCAATGGTTTTCACACTTCCTTCTTCCAAAACTATATGGCATGTTTTAATACACGTTTTTCAATTCATTACCTTTGGCAGCTGCTGTTTTGGTACTTTTGGGAATCAAAACTCTGTCTTTTTTCTTAAGGTGGCACTGGCAGTGGCATTCAGTATCTCTCAGTACACCTCAGGCTTAGCTGCAGTACTGCTGTTTGTAAAGGGCAGCAAATAGTTTTGCCTCTCCATCCTCCTGCCTTGTTGCCAGGCTGGGGCACAGGACAGAAGGGCAGGAAGAGGATGCCTTTTGTGAGCCTCTAGCCCAGCCCCTGAGCTGGGAAGAAGATGGCTAAAGGCAGAGGTGTAGTGGGATTTGCACGGCGGATTGCAGACAGAAGGTGTTCTTGCACAGGGTTTTCTCAAAGCTGTCTCAATCCTGCCCTGTTAAGGTCATCTGAAAGCTGTTCTTACTGCTAGGAAGTAGTGGAACACATAACCCCACTGTTTGGGGGTGCTCTTTGGTGGCAGAGGGAAGAAGTGATGCTGTTCAGGGTGTCTGGGCTGGATGAGAGCTAATGGAAGGAGTTTGAGAGTTCAGTAGGGTCACTTCATCTCATGGTAAAGCTATTGAAAAGCTAGTTTAAAGATCCCTGCTGTGGTCGTATTTCTACCACAGACCATTGAGATCATCCCTACACAGGCACCTCCATTGCTCCCTTAGAATAAGTAGCTGACAGTGTCACTGAGGGCTTCTTTAGGCTGATGGAAAGGCTACAGGTCCTCCATATACCAAGAAGGAAAATAAACAAAATACAACCAGAGCTGGAAAGAGGAGGGTTGAGGGGAGGGAGAAGTGAACACACTTCTTCCTGCAGGCCTGCCCCAGGAATGAGTGCTCTTGGGGAGAAAGTGTGCTTCTGATCAGTGCATTGTCAGAGAAGGAAGAAACAGAAATGTACTTCCTGCTTTTCAACATTTAGATCAGCTTCTCACTTCCACCTGGATGACTTGATCACTAGTTCTGTTGCTGTCCTGACAGGAGTCTGTCTCTCCCTCGAGCTGAAGGCAAACTGAAAGCTAGGTGTAAAATTAAGAGTAGACTTGGCCATTTACACTAACACCTTTGACTGACTTTTAGCATTAAGCAGTGGTTTATTTCCAGTTTTGTTCATTTGTTCAAAAGGTGTAAACACCTTTGTGCTGCTCTGCACAGATGATTCGGCCAAATTCACTGGGTAATGGCTGAGAAGCCTCTGCTATGTATGGGCCTGTGGTAATTGCTAGACATATGGCAGTGCTCTGCTCTTAAGGAACTTTTTTTGCTAATTAGTTATAAACAGATCATAGGTCCCAGTTAATTTAGTGCTTCAAGGTTTCTGTATTGGAATATGCATGACTCCGTTTCTCTCTCTGGAATGTCTTCATTATTGCTGCCTGCTCTCTGTTGATACTGCTTTTCAAGTGGACCAGTCAGAGGCAGCAGATGAGGATAACACGAATATTCTAAAAGTGATTTCCTTAAAGAGTTCTCAGTGCTTGCACAGGAAGGCAGGAGCTGCAGACAGCAGATGCTGGACATCTGTTAGCAGGAACTGTGAGAGCTCAGTGCTGTGTTACACCAAGGGTTTGGCATGGTGTGGGAAACACAGGATATGGCAGGAAGGAGCTGCTGCCAAGGGAGTTACTGCTGCTGGAAGGGGCATTGCAAGCATCCAGTCAGTATTGCCTCTCATTTTGCATTTATGCCTGAAACATGTTGTTTGCATTTCCAAGTATTCAGGGCTACACGTGGGCAGGTCCTGTCCAGATTAATTGTTGCTGTTTACCCGTGTCAAGAATGTTCTGTTTTTCCACACAGGGTTGCAGCTTTCCTCTGTACAAACCATAACTTTGCTTTTGAAACCAGCAGTTCAGTCTGGATTAAGAGAGTCAATGAGTTACTTTCTTTCATCTCCTATACCTTTCTAAACTAGCTGTGGGATTTCTTTTTCAGTTTTTTCCTCAAAGGGCACTTCCAGACCTGTCCATCAGAGTCTCTGCAAGAGCAGTTGTGTAGCAGGCCAAAGGCCCCAGGATGGCAAAACTCTCCGGTGCTGTCTGGCTGGTGTTTGAGCAACGGCCTATTGAAGGGACATCACACATTCCCAAGGGAGAACCACTCAGATAAGGTCTCCCCCTGGCTTCTGACAGTAGGCAAACCAAACTGGAGGAGGGTGGGAGGAGAAATGATGATGGGGATGTTGTAGAGGGAAGTCCTCGCTAAGTTACTCAGGGCCATTCTTCACATCTTTGCTGTCTCAGCAGCAGAAACCCTCAAGATTTTGTCAGGATTTCAGTGAACGAGCATCTGTTGTACTGCATTCCTTGCCAAGGCAGTAACTTATTCCAGAAGTTCTCTTCAATTTTAAATCCTGTAGGCTTGAGGAAACAAGCTGCCGCTATAATTTTAGGCATTAGAAAAAAGTGTGGTTTAACTTTTTTTTTTTGTGTGGTTTTTAGTTTTTTATACTGATGGAAAAATCAGATGAAATGGTGTTTTTGTTCAGGACTACCACATTATTTTTTGGGCGTGTTTTATTCAACTTAAATATTCCCCTCCCCCTTTCCATCCTAGAAAATTTTACCTACCTTGATACAAGTTAAAAAGTTTTATTCACTGGAGAGCCTGTGCCAAACATATTTTCAAATGCTTTGTCTTGACACTGCAAAGTGACAGTGACACTGATGCTGATGCCAAGTAACTTGCCTGGCTGAATTATGTCAGTTGTGTTAATACAATCTGCTGCAGAAACTGCGTGTCCCTGCAGAGAAGTCTCCTGCCTTCTTTGTTGTTAAGGAAACCTCGAAGTACCTAATTAATGTAATCAGGAATGGCCTGTCTTGCTGAGGTTGTACCAGGCAGTCCAAAACAGTAAGGAATGATCTCTGTAAGCCCCAGATTCTGGCTGCAGTTTGCAGTCTCTCAACTAGGCCTTTCAGCAGGTGAGTGCTCGCATCGCTGTGGGGAAGGAGATCCCTTCCTCACCCCAGTGTTCTGCAGCAGGAATGATGGATGCTGTCTAATTGCCAGTCTGCAGCAAATTTCTTATTCTTAAAATGGTGGAGAAGAAAGCAAAGTGAGGTAAGCACTGTAAGAGACAGGACTGCCTGCCAAAAGCTCTCCTAGCAAACAGCACCCATGTTAATAATTTTTCTCAAGTCTTTGCTCTGTTTTTTTGGTTTTTTTTTGCATCAGTGGTAGATTCTAGCCAGTGCCAATATTCTCCTGCCATATTCCCACTTACCTCTCACCACTGTGTGGCTGCAAGAGAGCTTCCTCACTGCCGTTTGATGAGCAGACAGAAATTAAGATCTTTCATGTTTTAACTGCTCTTTTTTTAGACTCGTATAACATGTCAGTGCTTCTAACTCAGAACGTTATTAACAGTCTTTGTATGTGTATTATTTCATGTCTAGGCACTGGAGATATGTTATTGTAGGAGAGACTCACCTACCTCCAGCATTTTTTAATTAAGTTTCATGGTTGCTGAGCAAATCCTGAAAATGGGACCCCTGAAGGCTTGGGAAAGAGAAAGTAAATACAAAGAACTGCAGATGTATTATTTCAATTCTCCTGGTGTTTATTCCTATTCTGTGGTATTTTGGAGCCTGACTCATGATATTTGAGTGCTTGGGGCTGACAACACAAATTTCATTCACACAGTATCTACATTATTACACTGTTTTTATGTAAGCAGAGCAATGAGTAGAGCCCACCATGAGAAATGGGGGAGATCTGGGAGATGGGAACATCATAACCCTTTGGTACTTCAGGGCAGTTGATAACTCTGAGTCAGCCATATCAATGAGAATTTGTTCACTTACTGTTTTTCCCAAAGTGTGAGCAAGGCATATATCAAATTGATGAAGTACAAAGAAAGTGCCTTTCAGTCTAAAACTTCTCTGTCATTATGCAAAGTAGATATTTTTATTCTGAAAGTAGTTTTTCCTCTTTGCATTTTACAGCCAGGTACTTTCTCTTCTTTAGTGAACTTGCAATGAAGTAAACTTTATCTATACCTTCATGAGGGCTTAGAAATTAGGAGAAGAGTTGGTGAGAGGATATGTCCACAGTGAGGGTGAGGACAAATGTGCACTGGACATCAGTAGTTAAGTGCTGGCATATTAGAAAAGGATATTATCATCTTTAATTTAATAAGCCATCATTATTTATACAGTTTGAGAAATCTTAAAGCAGTGATGTTCAGCTGAAGCCCAGTATTTCCATAAATTGTCTAACTGTCTAACTAAGCTCTCTCACTACAGCCAGTAGTTCAGGTTAGGGACATGATCTGTAGTACTGTGGCAAGAAGAGGGGAGATTTTCTAATCCTGAGAGTTTGAAGTATTGTTTGAACTGCCGTAGTAGAGGGAGTGTCTCTAAGTCTTTCCTACAACACACCTATTATAAACAGAACTCGTTGTAACTATTGTACCCTGTTGTTGAAACCAACTGCAGGTTAATGGTGCTTTTCATGGGCCATAGCAGTAAAGCAGGAATTTTTTTGAAATATCTTGATAATCGGTTCTGCATATAATCAGAAACTTGTGTGGTATTTAGAAGATGGATTACTGAGCCATTAGCAGTCTAGCAATATGATCCGATATCCATATTAATAAACATCTGTCCCAGTGGCATAGCAGATGTGCTAGGTGCATATATAACATAAAATGTATATTTTTTATGAGTACTTTGTTCTTTTTTTACTACACAATGCTTTAATTACATTATAGATCATGCCACTAGTTTCAGTTTGCAACACTTGAAGGTGCATTTTTTTTAAAGAAAACAAAATGGGATGACGGCAGTTTTCTGAGAAATTCTAAAATATGACTCTGCTAGTGGAATGAACTATTTTGAAAGGTGAATTTTACTGTCTTCCACTACCAGCTTTGAGCCTGTCATTACAGGTTTGGGGCAGCATTTTGGTTCTGATGGTCCAGGTTTGGTTCCTCTCTAGGTTCAGTAGCCCCCTTAATTCCAATTGCTGTTGAGTTTATCGTGAATGGTGTGCAGAGGGCTCAGCTTCATGCTCCCCTTGGGAAATGTCCCAATCTGGCAAAAATTGCCATTATTTCCTGAAGATGAAACTTGAAAACTTGATAAATGCTGATATAGTAATAGTATAAGATACAGTAGTTTAACTACCAGAAAATTGATTCCCTGACTCAAAAAAATTCTTCCATTCCCATTTTATGCATTCTGAACTTGATCCAATTTAAAAACCGTTTATCATAGTTACAAAATCTTTTATAATTGTGTTTTTTTTCTTTGCAAAACGCAAGATGGGCACTCTGAAACACAGTTTTGTCATAATGTAATATCCCTTTAGCCAAATACATCTTTTTGAGCAAAAGCATTAGAGGCTTACTGGTAGCCCAGGTGAGTTTTTTAATCAGACTTTGGTATTAACCTGTATTTTTTCTGGGGGTTTTTCTGAAGACCGATTCCTTTGTTGTGATGTTCTGAGTAGTTAAACTGTAATTACACCACTGGGAGGTCCTGTTCTTTCAAGTAGCGTTGAGAAGCCATTAATGAAGAGCTTGTGGGCACGGTGCTGGGAAATTGGGCTGTCAGTAGCCAGTGTTGACAGCAGAAGGCGCTGGATGTGGCCGGAGCACGGGCTGTTGCAGGTGAAAGGCTCGCAGCAGAGTGCCTGGGCTGCCCGCTGGGCTGTGAGGAGCCCTGCAGCCGAGAACACGGGAAGGGCTGCCCTGGGACAGGGAAGGGGGGATCCCGGGCATGTCCGAGGGAAGTGAAGGTGGCTCTGCAGAGGCTCCCTGGCAGAGCTTCTGGGTCTGAGACAGATGTGGCCACAGCGTGGCCTCCCTTCTAGCCCGTCATACTACTGCTACTCAGCAGCTTCGCTGTTCTCCCAGTTTTCTGCTGCATCTAGGAATACAAGTTTCTTTTTCCCTAAAATGACTGTTTCTGAAGATCTGCGGGTAGAGGCGCCTCTGAGAGCTCTGCTTCACTTGGGAAGATACTTGTTGTCAGTTCTTGCAGAAGTGTCCCCAGGGACCACAGTCTAGCAGTACAGTACCCTTGACTGGAAGGTAAAATGATGTGGGCTTTCGTGGTTGAACACCTGGAGACATGACCAGTGTGCAGTCTTGAGCCTCAAAAATACACCCTTCCCCCCAAGCAGTCCAAACAGCACAACCTTTTGGACAATTTTGTGGGTTTTGAGATCTGGATGAGGTTTTTTTAATTACTGTGGTTGAAGAGATAGTCAAGGGGAATGAGAAAATCTGAGATAAGAAGGGTTCAGAGTTAAAACTGCATTCTTGGTACAGCTCTTAGCTTAGTTGTGTTAAAAGCCCTCTCAGCAGCTGTGTTCACACCCCCAGCACTGTGCCTGTGTAGTTTCCCAGAGTTTCCCCTTTGCTTGGCTGGTACTGAAATCTAGATGCAGGTCTTTACTTGCAGGGTGGTCTCCATGTAGAGTTGTTACTCTCTTGCCACAGAACAGATGTGGTGGGTGATGATGTGAACTGTGGCACCTGAGAGCAAACGGAAAATAATCTGCTTTCATTTGCAGTTTCTCCTGTCAAATGATCAGTGGGATTGTGGTCAGTTGGATTAGAGGAAAGAACAGAAGTGTAAACTGCAAAAAGCTTGGTCATAGAGCATATATAAAACGCACAGTTACAGCTTTTTGGGTGTATCCAACAGTTGACACTGTGTGACCCTGCGTTACTGAACCAGTGCTCTCCTGCTGTGACTCTTGTTCACAGCGAGAGATTCATGGCAGTCTTTTTGTCTCTCTGGAGTTCATGAAAAAGAGCTCTCTGAACTTTGAGTTTGGGTTTTTCAATGTTTATTTTTGGATAATCAGTTTACTATTTTCTTTGTAAGCTGTTGAAAAATCCAAAAATAATTTAGAAGTTAGTTCTTCACAGTTGTCTACATTTTCTTTTGCTACCATCCATTTTTTTATCATGGGTAAGTAAAGTGCACCACTGTATTTTCATCTGGGTTTGTGATGATGTAATTAAAAGTCTTTACAACTCCTTGTCCAGAGGGCAGTTGGCACCTTCAACCTCTCGCTTTGACTTTCTGAATTCAGATGTTTATGCATCTGCCAGAGTACCTAATGATCTTCAAGTAGCTTGTGTTTTTAAATTGCATGGATATATTTTGTATTAATTTATTTTCTACATCCAGAAATGTCCTTACCTGCTTGAAGCCAGGGGGAAAGTGCTCTCCTCATTCGTACATGCCATTAAACAAGTGAGGTCAGATCCTGCCATGTGCTCCATCCCTGCTTTGTTCTCAGCGAGAGTTTGATGTTTCATGGAACATGCTGCTCCATTTGCACGTGCTGTCCCTTGTGGCATTTGCGCCCAGGAGGCAAAGGACGGCCTTGGAACAGTGGCTGTAAGTGCGGGGGCAGAGCCGCTGGCCAAGGACAGCCCCGCTGCCTCTCTGTAGCCGGGGCATCGTGACCAGACCCTGAGCAGCAGTGCAGGGGTTAGGCACAGCCTGCGTGCCACCACGGGCCAGCTGAGTGACACAGGAATGTCCTGCGAGGTCTCACAATCCCCCTGAGGATGCTGCTGGGGGGGTACTGGCACTGGAGAGCCCAGAGACTGGTTTAGAGAGGTGATTTCCCCCAACAGCAAGGCCCTGGGCCAGGCTCCTGTCACTCCGTTCTGCCGCTCGGTTCACGAGTGTCTATGCTCTGATGGGAAATTTCAAAAGGTAACATCTGCCATTAATGTAACTTTTTTAAAAGACATAATTAAGTGAGGAATAAATACCCTAAAAATGATAGTATAGCAGTCATAAAGCCATAAACTCTACCTTTTGGGATTCACTGAATTTAAGTTGCTGAAACAAGCCTTGCTGCAGGGCATGCTCTGAATGGGTAAGGAAGTAGTCTGTGTGTAGATGTGGCTGGATTCTGTTAAAGAAAAGACATTAATAGTGATTTTCAGGATAATCTATTTGCTTGTTGTTATTGGAGAACTGAGAATATAGACTTTTAACAGCAAGAAGAATGTTTCATTTTTTAAAGGTTACAGCATAGCCAGATGATTTTAGAAGACAGCATTGACTTAAGAGGCATTGCTCTGTTTTTGCCCTGTACTGCTCACACCCTTATTTTGTTTCATTAGTACCCCTCCCGTGGCATTTTTTCTCTGTCCAGGCCCTTAAGACTTGCTTTTCTAGAGCACATTATAATGCCTGTTGAAATTTCAGCACGTGGCCCACAGGAGTGGGGAGCAGATGGGGCTCTGCAGAGGGATCTCTTAGAGCTGGCTGGGCTCACCTGTGTGCTTTGGGAGGGGGCAGATGTGCAGCTGCAGTTGTCAGCTGGAGACATCCTGCACACACCAAACACCTCCGTGCCTGCTGGGCCAGCTTCCCAGGAGCCAGCCAGCAGCGCCCCTGCGGTGCCTGGGGGGCACCACCACGGCCAGAGCGGGGCAAGGAGGGGCCTTGACGTGTCCTTTGCATTGCCCCCTCCCTGCCCAGCCCAGAGTGCGGGGGAGCCGTGCGTTCAAAGCCTAACGTCTGCCTGCGAGGTTAATGTTGCCTGGTCAGAACACAATCCACGCTGCTCACAGAAGGAGTTCAGAAATTCCTGAAACACAGCCTGTGAGGCTCTTGGATGGTTTCCTGTATTAGGTTAAAATCTCCAGATAATTTCTGTTCATGACAGCAAAAAATGGGAGAAGGCGAATTAACGAACCAGATAGCGGAGACTTTTCCTGCAGTCACTGAAACAGTAACTGTGGGTATGTAACATAGTGATTAAAATGACAGGTATCCAAATGAAAGCCCATGACTGGTAAGGCCTGCTGACCTTAGGGACTGGAAATGAAAGTGTCCTTTGAAAAGCTGGATCTGGAAGCCTAAGGAGATGGAGAAGCATCTGAGAGATAATGAGAGAAAAAGAGGTGAGAGGAATACACAGTTGATGCCTGGTTGAGATGGCAGAACACTTGAGATGTTGTGGTGTTCCCTCGCTTTGCACTAATGGTGTTTGTGAATGGCTGTGAGAAACATAACAGGGAATCTGGGGAGACGTTTCTGGTGGCACAGGAAAAAGTGGCTGGGAAATTGCAGACTGGGGAAACCAGTTTGTACAGCTGTAAATTTCCTCTGGAACTAAACTTGAGCTTCATGGATGCCATCTGCCTACAAAAGGCATAATCAGGTTTATCCAGGTGCACTATCTCCTACAAATCAATGCTTTTATTATAATTTAATCTCTTCTTAGCAAACTAGTACCGAACATAGAAGTATTTCTATGTTTATATGTGCTTACAGAGCTGAAAATCCAAGACATGCCATACTTTGACTTGTGCACACAGAGGGACACCCTCGGATATTTGGAATTCTCTTGCAGTCTTTTGTAGGATGCATCATCCAAGTGCAGTTTGTGCCCTGCTGTGACCTACTGCAGGACAGCAGCTTCTTCTCTTTCCACTTTTTTCATCACTACAGGCTTTTGACATTTTCTTTTTTTTTTCAGTTCAGTGTAAAATCCAATGATTAAATAGTTCAGCAACAGCAATGAGCTTTGTAAAGTCTTTTCATCTTTAGATCACAATGAGAATTTGATATGTTTTTTTTTATATATAGGTAAAAGCATTTACTTGTATGGTGTTCTGTTTGTTTAATATGTGTACCTCTTGCAGCTGGTCTCAACTGGACAGAAATTACACATTTTCATTAACACATTTCATCAGGGTTGCAAGAGAACTGTAAATGTCTTAGAGAAGATTGGGACTTTGGGATCTAGAAGCGAAGGAAAAGGTTTTGTGTGCACAGGTGTAAGTGTGAGAAGACCCCACAACTCTTTGATTTTCATCTCTAATAAATAGTGTAGGTAAACATCCAGACACTGCAGTGTTTGATTGCTGCACACGTAAATACTCAGTGTATCAGTCAGACCTGTACAAACATACCCTTTTGATGCTTTGCTTCCCACAGCCTGTTGCTGCTATGATGAGTTTTGTCAGAATTGTGATTTAACAACTTATAGTCAGAATTCCAGTTGCTTTTGTGCCTCCCAGGCTGCAGGTACAGCTTCTCTCCTGACATACCTTCCTCTCCTGACATACCACCTGACTTCTGCTTTGTGTTCTCTTCCATATTATTTTAAGAGGCAGTTCCAAACTGTGAAGCATCCCTGATAGGTAACATTTATTATCAGCAACTACTCAAGTAATGTCAGCATTTTTCCTTCTGAATTATATAAGGATTTCTCAGTTCCACAAGTGATATGATCAGGATGGTGAAGCAGTGCTCTGCTATATGGGACTACATTCTGAAGCAGGAATTCCTTTGTGTTTTTTATGCTTTTTAAAACTGGGGACCAGAAATACTTCTAGTGACAGTTATTTTGCAGTGCTCGCCTTCGACCGAGCGGCCAAGTTCTCAGTGCTTGGATTCCTCTAACAAAGTTTTCAGCTGACAAAATAGAGTACGGAAGCTTAGATATATGCCTGTTTTTCCTTGTCATGTTCAAATAGTGACTTCATTTATCCAGGCAGAGAGGAATATAACTCAGGGGTTGTTGGGAGAACGTCCCCTCTGTGTTTATGTATCCTCAGACACATTGTCCGAGCAGTGCTACAGATGAAGTGCATTATGTTTGTCCTGGGGCAGGCCTGCTGTCTGTTACAAGTGAGAGGTGGCCGGCTCTGGGAAAAGCATGGAGAGGTCAGGAGCAGAATGAGTGAGGATGGACCTGAGGGCTGGAGCAGACAGAGAGCGGGGACCATGTCCTTGAAAGGGCTGGGGTGCATGGGGAGGCAGGGCCCTGCTGCTCAGTGCCCCACAAAGCCCTGCTACACAGGTGTGGCACTAGAGATGAGCTACAAATGTACCACGGGGTCTGCCAGGTGCTTTGTGAAATTACCACAGCACTCAGGTTTTCCTCAGAGACCACAGGTGATCTTGGTTTTAGAGAGATGCAGGGAATTTTGGACATGGCCATCAGAGTTGAAGCTGATAGTCACTGAAGGTCTTTGAAAAATCTGTTTCTTTATTGTATGAAATGCTGAGAAAATTTTTGGTTGCTGTATTTTGGTCTTGGATTGCACACTACAGCAGGTAAGAGCAACAAAAATAAGTGACTGGGTCCTTCGTAGAGCAAAGCCTTCTAAATAAGAGCTTGGCTTTATTTTGTAGAGCTGGTGAAAGCACAGGGGACTTGGGGAGAAAAGGATGACCCAGATAAGAAAAGTACCAATGTGAGATCAACAATGATTATCTAGATAGCAGAGCAGAAAAAGAATCCTAGGACTGATAAAACGTTATATTGATCTAAAAAAATTGCTGTAAATAACAGTAATTTTCAATTCCCATTTCACTGCCACAGAGGTGTAAAGCCTTTAACTAATCCCATGGATAATCACCCTGGCCTTCATTTTCACTATTTCTCTAGCCAGAGTTGTAGTTTCATTCTGCCTTGGAGAAGGGGAGAGGATGGAAGTTCAGCTCCCAGGACCAGGGTGGCCACTTGGACAGGACAGATGCCTGTGGGACAGGACCTGGCAGGGGGCAGGCTCTCACTGGTGATGGACTTTGTTCGGTGTGAGTGCCACAGCACCAGCGACTGCCACTGTACAGGAGGAGCCTTAGGGCCTATTCCACTGGAGTCAGCTGAAGCTTAGAAGCAAACCCAAACCTAATCCATTCTGTTGGCACGCAGTCTTCTCTTTCCTAAATGAAGTCCTAGATCTTTCCAGGAACTCTCCTACAGAGACCTCATTACTGTAAAAAAGACCAGAAGGGTTTATTTCTTCTCTGTATTTGTCACTTTCCCATTACCTCTTCCTCTGCAGCATGCTAGTGCTGATTCCTGGTGGATTTGTGATCCACTAAAACTCAGTGCCTCTCAGTGTCCTGTTGTGTAGGGACTGACTCTCCAAGTGTATGTTTGTGTTTGATTTTCCTACCTGAGGGCATGTATCTTTTTTTTATTGCATCTATTTTTCCTTCCTGCTTATCTCAGGTAATTCTTAATTTCAAATCTGGCCTCCTAGCCTATTTTCTTCTTCTTCCACATCAGTATCAAATGGAAGTGCATTAAACATTCTCTTTATTCCCTTCATTCAAGCCATGAATAAAGAACTGAGTAGCTCCAACACCAAGGCAGATCCCAGAGAAACCAGGTTGCTGCTCTTCTGCCCTTTGCTGTGGCAGCGGCCCTTTGATAACCAGTCCCTCTTGGAGCGCGCTCTTCCAAGTCTGGCATCTTCTTAGCAATGACTTCATCTGTTTTCTGTGTATTGTTTGGGCAGATCATGAAAACACACCAGGAGAAGGTTTCAGACCCTGCCTGAAGACATGGTATTTACAGCTTCTGATCTTTCCAGAAGCCATAAAAGCTTGTTTTCCATTAGTCGGACAATATTTATGCTTGAAAAATCATGTGGGCTCTTACTTGTCTCTGTTAGATTCTGCCTGCTTGTTTGTTTGATTACAAATTGACAGGATTTATTTGCCCTCAGCAGACACCATTTGGAATTGACAAAGTTGGGGCATCTGCTCCGCTGTCATTGCAGCCTGGAAAGGCACCAGGGTCAGGGGCTGGCTTCTGCACAGTCACAAAGGTACCAACCCAGAACAGCCTTTACAAGCACTCCTTTACAAAATACTCACCTTGGGTTTGTGTCTATCATGCCACTCCGGCTGTACAAAGCCGGTGCTTTTGGACCTCCTCTCCCTTACTCCTCTTGGAGGGAGATGCAGATGCCATTGTATGACCAGTGCAGGAGGGCAGCAAGGAAGAGAAGCTGCTGTACTAAACCCATTTTCACTTCCAGAATTACAGAATAGACAGATACATATATATGCTGTGTTCACATTGCCTGGAACTCCACTGTCCCATTCTTGGGTCTGTGGAATCCAGATATTTTTGTAAGTCTTGAATTCCCTTACTCACAAAAGGTATTTCTGCCTACAAAATACTATTTCTTACAATGAGTTTATGGTTGTTTATTTCATGCCTTTTAATGGTTTTTCTCTCTGCCCTTTTCTCATCTGGCTACACTTCCATTTGCATTACATTAATTTTGTTAAGGAATAGACCTGCTTCAGCCACTGCACCTGTATAGATCGAGTGAAGGTTTGGCCTTAATTCAGTTACTTAGTTTTGCCAGCATTAAGAGTTCTTCTCTTGTCATTTCCAGGCCTGTACACCCAGACAATGACAGAAAATGCATGATGTGAAAATCTTGCTGTTGTGTCTACAGCTGTAGTGATCTGGCAGAGGTCAGCTCTGGGATCCACCTGTACAATCTCCAATTACCTTCTCCCCATGTGGATTTCCTAAGGAGCTCTGCTGTCTCCTGTTTGTGTAGATGTAACTAATAGAGGTGTGCAGCCAGGTGTAATAAAAGGGATTTTTGGTTATAGCCATGATTCTAAGAAGTGTAATTTTTCCTCCTTGAACACCAAGTCCGTCACACATTTCGTCTAAAAAGGTGCATGTTCAGCTGGGAGGGGCACGCAAAGTGATCTGCAGGAAAAAATGATTCACTTAGTAAGTTTAGAGCATTTGTAATGAGTGACGTGTGAATCCTGCTTCCTTATCCCTGCTCCCAGGACTGCACACAATCACTAGGTTAATAAAACAAAAAGCAAACTTCAGAAACAGCTCATGGAACAGAGATCAGTATGTGTGACCAGAATCCAGATTTCCTACCATACCAGTACTAAAGCGCTTTGCAGAGCCAGCGGTGGGAGGCAGAAGAAAGGAGAAACACATGGTGTTTTTTGGGGAAGAACTGCAGGAGGTACAAATGGTACCTTGGAATGTGGTGACAACTGAATTAACTGCAACAGTGCCTATGAAAGGTAATTATTATTAGGAGTATCTTTCTGTGAGTAATGCAATGGCTGTACCTTATACAATTACACAGCAGCGTAAGTAATGCACTTTCCTCAAGACAAACCTGTACCTGATGTAACACTTCCGTCACCTGCATGGGAGCTCGGACCGTCCTTCACCTCAGGAAATGTCCCGATCCACTCCCACCTCCAAGGAGCCCTTGCCAGCACTCTGCCTCCTCCAGCCCTAACAGATGGTCCAGACTGGGGCTGCTCAGGTGGACACTGGCCTGGCTTTGGCCAGGATTGCCAGACCTGATCCTTTGCTGAGCTCAGGTTTGAACTGCAAGAGAGAGATACAAGCTACTGGCTTGTAGCTGTGCCTCCTCCGCAGTACCCCTGGCAAACTTGGGAGCGGCAGCTGTCAGGACCTGCTGAGCTGCAAACTAGGCTTGATGGCAGAATGGTTGGAGCTGATGGTGAAGCTTTGAGCTCACACCATGGAGTGCTGTGTAACGTGTCCGAGTGTTGGGATGGGAGGTGGGAGTTCCTCAGCCACTGTTCACTGCAGCTCCATCCGGCTGCTTCTGCTGCAGGGCAGGTATGGAGCATCTGCTGAGGGCAGCACAGCATGTAGGGGAAAGCCACCAGCTTTGCTTGCAGACAGAAGAATTTCTCTTCCTGGAAAAGGTGATGGCAAAGACGTTTTGGAGTTGAAGTTTCCATTACTGTAAGAATTAAGAGAATCACTGCTTTTCAGAGTGAAATTCCAGTGTGAAGAAAAACAGAAAATAATGCCCTATGCTGATGTCTGCTAATTGCTGTGGTAAAGTTTAGGCAGACAGGGATGGAGTTGCTCTCAATTTGTCCTGGCTTGGAGCAAGAATGATGAGATTTGAGAGACTTCAGGCTCTTTCACAATTACCCAAAACCCTTGGTGTCGTACTAATTAACACAGTCCAACTTCTTTCCTCCTGTGATTGTACCTTTCAAGAAACATTGAGAAGTTGTTTTTTTTCCTATACCTCTGTGGGGATACTCCAAACTTCTTTCTTTGTATGTAATCCATTTTCTTTCTTGTTAGACTTAGCTGGATGTCTCTCTATATATTATTTATGGCCTATTCCCAGTTTGTTGGATAGAGCAGTTGATTTGAGCTATAGTAACATCCCATCACTACCTTGGGGAGATATAATTGCTAGTAAATATAGTACTTTGTGACTTGTCTTTGTTTTTCATCACCTTGAAAGTGTTATCAGCTTGCTTAACCTGTAAGACTTTATGCTTGGAAATAGTAAGGTGTGAGGAAAATAGATGTATTAGATCTTCCATGCAATGAATCCAGAGTCTACTGTTGTTGTAGGTTATGAACTCAATAAAATCACTGGGGATGAGCTTCAGTAACTGTGTGTGAGGTGAAGTTTGGCCTTAGAGGCTGGAAGCAGGGAAAGTATGATTAAAGCTGACTTGAAAAACAATTTTTTTTTTTAAATATTACATGGTTTCCATAGCAGAGAAATTAGAATTTCTTTTGGGGTACAGATAGAAAACTCCACAATGGAGAAATTTTGTGATGTTGACCAGCACATGGTTACGTGGTGGAAAAGCTTGTTTATATTTGTTTCCTGAAAACAGCTGTAGGTGCATGAGCTCTTGCATGCAGTTCTGCACTAGCCACCATAATTTGGGATGCTTCAACATGTGGTGGAGGAGGATCAGGGAGTTGGTCTGTAGGAGGAAAGGGATGCTGTTACAGTGATACAGAGAAAGACCTGAATACCTGGAAAAGCATTCCAGAGAGTGAGATGGATAGCTCAGGGAAAACACTGCCTTTCAAGCAAAGTGTTTTTTCATACTTTAAACATGCCATAAAGAAATGCAAGTGCATGTAAAAGGGGTAGGAAGCTGTGCAGTGGCTGGGGAAAACAGTCTAGATGATTTAATAGACTTTGTGTCTCTAACATCTAGATTCAGGGAATTAATTTGAGGTAGTGGCATTCTGAATCTACGGATCTTGCGCTGAATCGCGAGAAGTGGGAATTCACAAAGGGCTCAGCTGCACTAGTACCATTAGAAGGCAACATGAGTTGGACCCGGTAATTATTCACCAAAACGCACGGAACTCCTTTGCTGAATTTCAAACAATAAAATCCTAGGACTGCAGAGCCCTCAGCAGAGGATGGAAGGATCCCATCCTCAGAACAGATACCCGTCTGGCCTCGTCCACTGGCAGGGGTGCACAGCCCCGTGGCTGCTCTGCTCCACCTGCCTGAGCCTGCTCCTCCAGGAGGTGAGCTCTGGACCTCCTCCCCACCCACCATGGCCCTGGAGCCCCTCAGAGGCTCTCCGTGTGTCCCACAGCCTGTCTTGCTCACAATTCCTCTTTTGCCCCGCTCCAAACTTCCAGACTGTTGTGGGTGTAACCCTTCTGTCTCTCCTTATGTTTATGACACGTAACCATCCTTTTGCACAGCTTCCCATTATGTCCAAGCTTCCTTCACGGAAACCCTGGCAGACCTGCAGCTGTGCTCCTACCAAAACAGGGAAAGCCGCAGGAAAGCTTTGTGTGGACATTACCTGGGTGTGTACCTTGGTGTGTTACCTGCTGCTTCCACAGCAGCTCTGCCTCAGGGTCTCCTGTTCAGACTGGCTGCTGAAGCAGCCCCTTTGGCTCAGCACAGAAATGCTGTAGGGACTCTCCTTCTGAGCAGTAGATTACTTATGTTGATTTAGTGTTTGCAGTTGAACTAGCATCTTGTTTTGGTTTTTTGGGGTTTTCTCTCCGTTTCTTCCATTTGGCCAGTGATTCAGCAGGTCTGGTGTACTTTCCCAAATATTCTTTTCAAAATACTCAGAATGTCCCAACATCATAAATTGGGACTAATGACTTATGCCATACCCTAAGGCAGCTGAGCCTGTGCTTTATGTCGAAGGCTCTGGATTTTACGTGAAGGTAAAAAAAGGAGCACAGATAGTTCTTGGTTGTGTAGCAAAGGACTTCTTTGTGCCTGTACCTTAATGTGCTGGGGCTTCAGCACTTTCTAAAGCAAGGCTGAGGCATTCCTAAATATCCAACATTTATTTCAGGACTGAGCTATGGCTGACAGCTCAGAGGCATCGCACCCTGCATTTCTTAGGGGCTGTAGTGCACAACTTGAACCACTGGTGCAGTAGGTGCCATGTGGGGCAGAAGTCTCCAGAACAGTCATTGCTGAGGGTTCCTCTAGTAGCTCTGAAGCTTGGCCATGTTTTTGGTGAAAAGTAATACTTATTTCCATTTGTTTGAAGTAATTATTTTGGGTGGAATTGTTTTCCACCCTTCATGTTTTCCAACATCATTAGATCTCTGAGGGTACAAGAAAATTGCTGGTTTAATTGGAGAACTTTACCCTCAAAATACTCAGCCAGTTTCAAATGTCAGCAAAGCTGCTGCAGATACAAGAATTACCAAAGCAGAAATGGCTTGAACCGTTCATGCCATCTCTCCTTTGCTGGCCGGTTCAATCCTGGGTTGGGTTCACCCTTGGTGTTGTCTGGCTGACCCTGGGTTGGACCTTTCCAGGAGGATACTGAGCTGCTGGCAGTTTGTGGAGCAGCTAAAGGATGTGCTGTGGATGCCTGACAAACCTGTGGCCTTTGGAACTGCTGCAGGGCAAATAACGATGAACCAGTGGCCCGGAATGGAGGGAAGGGGCAGCAGGCACACGTAAGAACTGGGTTGTGCAACTGAGGATTCAAAGGGAAAAGACCAGGAAAGGCAAATGAAGGATACGGCTGAGGGTTGAAGTACTTAATCCTGGATACTATAATGCTTTTATAAACTGATCAATCTGCCAGGTAGGTTTGCCATAACAAGAAGGTGCTTTTCTATAGAACAGTGATGTGTAAAATACTGGATTCTAGGCTGTTCCAAATGTGGGCTTCCGAAGTTGAGAATAAGGAACTGTAATTAGTAAAGTACACCTTCCTCCAGGAACTAATAGTTCTTTGCTGAGCAGTACGATTAATCAAGAAGAGATGAAACATTATCTGCCATGTTGTGTTCTCACCACTGTAATTTCCTGACTGCAGTACAGGTCCATACTATTAATGTTTTCCGGCTAAATGAGTTTTTTACTGGAATGCTCTTTACACGTGAAACCATACTGACTGTGAGGAAAATGGTCTCATTTGAACAAAGCCTTACATTAACGTTTTTCACTTTGTCTACTTCCTTTGTCCAGTGCAGAACTTGTAAATTGATTTGGGGCCTTTGGAAATTAAATACATAGTAGAACTAGAAGTACTTCTGTCAAAGATGTTGGAAGGCAAAGCAGAGTTCAGCAACATTGCTCACTTTATACATGCATGAAGTACAATTAAGTGTTGATTTTAGTGTAGGTGAAGAGTTTCAGCATTTAAAAAAACAAACGCTGAGGCTCAAGCAAATATGAAGAGTGGTCATACTTCCTGCCTGAAGTATTCACATTTTACTTCTTAGAAACATTCTTCTGTAATTAAAGCAGCTTTTTGGGCTTGGGAGGGGGGCATACAGAAAAAGAGTCTGACTTTTTGGCAGACTGTTCACAAGAATTTGGCTGTTTTCCTAGAATGAAACTGAAGAAATTCTGTAATTGTTTGGGAAGTATTTTTTCAATATGGCATATCTATGTTCTGAGTGGCATGTGTAAGCTGATTTGCAGCCCTGTTCATACATCTCTGTGCTTGAGTGCATCAATTAAATGCAAAAAAACCCAACCAAACCAACCCCACTATTTTTCTGACCAGATATCCATAAGGACTCTCAGAATACTGAGCTGAACTTCCTTGGAACATTTTACTAGAAAATTCATGGAAGGGAAAGGAACTTCATATAACCCTGGGAATAGCAAACTGCCCAAAAAATTTCTTAGAATCATGATTTAGCATGGGTTGTACTTTCAATATGAAGAAACTGTGACATGTTTCTGGTACTTCTGCATCCTGTTGATGCCAAACAACACAAATTTGTGGGACATGAAAACAGCTGGGGGGGTTAATTACTGTCACTTGTGTACGGATTTGTTGCTTTGTTGAATTGAGTTGTTCTGCACCTAGTGTGCATGGCTGTGATTTATTCTGAGTGTCTGTGTTGCCATGAAGGGGGAGAGGCCCACTGAAGCACACGTCCGATGTCATCAACGCCGCCAAGGTGATCTCAGAGTCGGGCTCACGCATGGATGTCCTGGCGCGGCTCATCGCCGACCAGGTGAGCTGCCAAGGAACCCTGCCCTGCTCAGCCTCACCCCTGACACCTCCCAGGGCTCCTACACAAGTGCCTGTCTGAGGCACTGCACGCTCAGATCCTGTCTGAACCTCCCTGTGGATTCTCTTCTCCATTGGTGTAAGTTGTCTCTTCACGTACACCCTGGAATGGATGTGTGCATACACCACACGTTGATCTGCACGTGCGTGTGAATATTTGTGAGCTCCCTAAAGCTATAAATGCAACATTTTAGACATACAGTATATTTAAACACGTGTATGTATATATATACACACACACACACATTTAAAATATATATATTCATGGCTGCTTTTATATATATATATTTATATTTATATTTATATATATTATTATTATTAGCATATTAAGGTATATGTTAGTATATAAATAGTTGTATAAAAAGCTGTTGTCCTGGTTTAACCCCAGCTGGCAACTGAGTACAGTGCAGCTGTTTGGTCACCTACTCTTGGAACTGGAAAAAAAAAGGAAACCTCATGGGTTGTTACAAGAAGTTTAGTAATTTAGAACATAATAGTAGTAGTACTAATATTGATGCTGAATGAGGAGCGGAGAGAGGACTGAGACAAGAGAGAAAGAAGTGATGCCCAGCACGTGGTGACTGATGCCCAGCCTGTCCCTGAACAGCAAACGGCCCCTTCCAGGTGAGTCCCCCAAACTGGACACGAGACTCATGGAATTGGTATGGAATAGCCTTTGGCCAGTTCGGGTCACCTGTCCTGGCCGTGCTCCCCGCCCCCGGTGGCTGCCTGTGCACTGCTCGCTGGCAGAGGACGGGACACTGAAAGGTCCCTGTGTACCAACCTCCTCCCGTAACACTCCAGCACAGCACGGGGCCAGCCACTGTGGAGTGTGGAACTCTGCCAGGCACAGCCAGGCCGCCTGTGCAGGCAGCACTTCAGAGGAGCAGGCTCGTCCTCTCCTGACTGACCTGGCTGAATTACCCAGCAGCAGTGGCAGCTGCTCCAGGTGAGCTGTGGGAACACACGGTGGTGGCACTGGCACAGAGCTCTGCTGCTCTGCGCAGGTGCTTGGTCTCAGCACCAGCTTGGTAAGGACAGACTTGGCTGGCTCCAGAATGCTTTGTTCTCCACCCTCCGCAGAGTTACAGAATCCATGCTTTTGCTGTACCTTCCTTCTCTGCCACCCGCC
>WAAG01052502.1:3456-15030 GCA_013390105.1 Tichodroma muraria
TGTTCTGGTTTCAGGTTTTCTGTACTTGGTTTTAAAATGAATGGAAAGAAACAGTTGAAACAGCAAGAACTTGTCTTAACAGCATAGCTATATGTTTGATACTGCCCTGGAGTCTTAGAAGTCCTGTTCCTCTTCCTGGAAACTGTAACTTAGTGATTTTAGCTGAAGTGGAGCCTACCTCAGACAATTTTAGTTTTCAGTTATAATGACATTTATTAGCTATTCAAGCACCTGCTTTCTCCATGTGATGCTTAGTGCTTCCTTAGGGAGTTCAGCAACAGAGGTGAGAGAGGTGAAGTTCTTTATTGTTGTCGTGTGGGTCTGGCCAGGGTGGGATTTGATTCTTTCCTTAGCTGATCAAATACTCTGCTGTGACCATTCAGGCTTCTGAGGAACTGCACCTGAAGACAAAAGTATTGTATAAACAGGCAAACAGAAAACTACCTGCAGGTCGGAAATTTGTGTTCCCATCCTTATAGCACATCGCTTTAGAAGTGAAAGGCAAGGAATTATCGAAGGAAAGGAAATTGTTAATAACACATGAAGTATTACAATGTTATCTAAAACAGTTTTAGAGAATCATGTGAAAAAGCTTTTTCTGGCAGCATGTTGATTGTATATGTAGAGGAGATTGATTACATATTATAAAGCCTTATTTTGCAGCTATCTGAATGAAGTATTCTCTTTGGATCTAAGGGCTATAAAAAATGTCCCTCCTGAGACAATGGGGTAAATATAACTTTTCAGGTGTCCTCAAAAAGTTGTTGTTTGGAGAGTGAGCTGCTTCTGACTGCTGTAATAGATGAGAAATGCATGCTCCTGCTTGGACCAGAAGATAATAGGAAAGTGGTATCTGTGGTTTGCAGGCTGGCTCTGCTTGCAGAGAGAACTCGCCCGTCCTTGACCTTCACACACCCAGCTAGCTGAACGCACTGGCAGAAAGAAAATGGTCTCCTCACAATAGTTGAAGCAAGGATGGTAGGGGCTTTTCAGTATTCTATAGTGGTCGCTAATGGATAAATAACAGCTCAAAATAATTTTCTGAAATGTTTGGATAGAATGAGCATAACAAAGAAGGATACTTATTTACTGAGGAGGCATCAATAAAATATACCTTAGCAAGATATCTGAGATGTGGTGGCCCAAAGCTGGAATTTCTGCTCAATGAGAAATAGCAGCAGCTGGTATTTTAGTTATATCTGAAGCAGAGAGGAGATTTTTTTAAAAAAAAAGCTTTTCAAAATAGTTTCTTATGTAGTTATTTGAAATGGAATTATTTTCTAGTGTGCATATGACATAATTTCTGAAACTTCAAAGCTGAGTTCTCAAAGTCATTGAGATTAGAAATTAGGGTTTAGGGTCCCTTAGTATACATGATCTAAATTTCCAGTGCACCCACAGTTTGGTATCACATAGGTGAAAACCTCTGGTGTTGTGTATAGCAGAGGGTACCCTGGAAAAGCAAACTTGGAAAGCCCAAAAACTATCAGGCTATCTTGGACCTGTTTTGGTTTTGTTAAACATCAGTGGCAACTTAGATATTTTTAGAAAGCATTTCAGGCTCAGTGATTCTAAATTTTCCAGCTAAATTTGTTTCACCTGAAAATTCCCAGTGTAGCAAGTGTGTTTGGCAGACCTTCATCATTTGTGAGTGCGTAAAATACATTGCTGTATATGTATTTAAGTTATTAGTCTATAGCTTTTGGTCCACTAGTTTGAGTGGACATCTGATTCTAGTGGTTTTGAGAGTTGCATGTGATTGAGCCACATCAATGCCAATGCTAGTTCAGCCTTGCACCCTAAAGAGTAACAAGTAGAAACAGGAAGAAAGATATCAATTTTTATCATTATCTGAAGCAGAGGCTATGTTAGCTTTAATATGGAAACCATAAAACCTGATGATGGATAAGGAGGTTCCATCTTCGGTTAGCTGGAGAATATACAATCAAAAATTTTTTTCCTTCTGGGCAACAACCAGCATGAAAGGGAAATATGCCCTGAAGGTACAGAAATGGAATAACCAAACATATAGACAAAAATTAGAAAACCCACAGAAATGCTTTTATGAAAACAAGCTAACAAATGGGAATGTAAATTAAGAACCTGTGTGGAAAAATAAAACAAGGACCCAAGATTAAGAAAACAGTGTCTAGTGGGAAAAAATCTTTTTGAGTATTTGCAGTCTGATGTATCTTAAGCAACCAGACAACTTAAGGCAGGTCCTGGGTTTCTGTTATTGCCTACCTGTGGGTCATTAGCTGAAAACAAGGGTGTCAGAATTTTTGTCTGATTTTTGTTATTGACACTAACTAGAGAAGACTTCAGCACTAAAAACTTAAGTCCTGAGGTTCCTCATTTGTTTCAGACAGCTCTTGCATCCATCCCAGCTTGAGGATAATGCCCCAGATTGCTGTTGAATCTCACATTTATAGGCTTTTGCAGTCCTCTTCCTGTGTGTTGGTGATTCTTTCCCCTCCCTTGCAGGTAGTTTGTCTTTGTTTACTGTTTTACAGGTTTTTCTTGCTAAATGTTTTCCAGCTGGCAGTGAATCATTATGTGCTACTTTACCTGCTTTCCAGCTCTGAGGGTTTCTTTATTTATTAATAGGAACAATAGCAAGCTGAAATGCATGTCCTTTTCATAGTCATTATTTGCAAAGCACATTTTTCCAGGCCACCTTGCACCTCTGTCATAAATAAAGCCTGTAATAGCCACTTAACATACAAACAATGAATGTTAAAACCAGTGTTCATTTGTCACCAATTTAAAAATATTAGATTTACATTCTGTGTGGCTCAGCAGTTTTAATATTTGGCTGAATCTGAATAAGACAATGAATTCCTTTTATCATTAAATTAACCCATTTATTTTATACCAATCTCGCTTACATGACAGAGTTTACACAAGATAAAACAAAACAAGCTCAGGAGCTCTCCCTGTGGAGAGGAAAAAGGTTATTTCTAAGTCACCACATTCTAGTTTAAACCAAACAATAGTGGGAAAGTAGGAAGTGAGGATGGATTCACATCAATATTAAGAATTAAGAGTTCACTCAGGAAAGCTCAGGCTGTATGAAAGTCATACCCTAGCTGAAGAAATACAATAAAGCTGTAGTTAAGAAAAAAAAAGATTAATTTCTGCCACTGGCATTTATGACTGAAAAAAAATCTTAAATGTTCTTCCACCCTGCAGAACTCAGCTTAGAGCTGGCAAGGGACCCTAGAAATATTAGGAACTTGTCATAAACTCTCTAGGCTAGACTTGGATGTGTCTGGAAAGTTCAGTGCTGTTATTTGTGAGAGAGAAAGAGAACTGGGAACTGTTTCACTGTTGGAAACTTTCACTTCTCAAATGTAGTTTGGAGAACAAATGCCACTAACAGTGGTAGGCAAAAAACATGTTGGAGAGACGACAGCTTGCAGATTTAATCACCAAATGGTCACTGAAAAAAAACAAGAGGAAGGTCCTGTACCTAGGTTTATTTTGGACTTCTAAACAGGGCATTGCAGAAGGTAACCTTGGACCAACTGACCACATGTAGAGAGTTTAAATTAAATGGAAAATAAAAGTCTGAAACGATATGCACATGACAATCTGAAGTTAGTTGAACCTAGTTGCTTAAAGGTGAGAATACTGAGGAGACTTTGCTTTTCTTCAAATCAAAGATACACCAAAATATCTAAACTTCCTATTCCTAGAAAAAGAACAATGTTTTTAGAGGCTGGTTCCAGTTTTAACAGCTTCATCCACACAAGAATTTGTGTCTGCATCAGCCTATTCAGCATCACCTGGCAAATTAGTTAAACACTGAATTATCCAACTCTGTTACAATATGGAATTTGTTCAAATTTTAAGCTTGAAGTTTGTCTGTAAATAACTATGAAGAACCTAATTGTTGTTGATGTGTGGAGAGCCTGCTCCCATTCCCAAAGCTGCCAACTTTTTCCTTACCTTGTTGAGTGTCTCAGTGGATATTAGGTCATACAAAAGCTGTGTTGAGAGGCTACACTGAACATAATTTTTCCTTTTTTCTCCCAGTTTAATTTTTATTACTGTTTTTCCCAAGTTATAGTTTATTTCTGGTATCAGATAGGGCCTGGGGTCTTCTGACTACTGCTTGCACAGTTATTGGGGGAAAAGGTGTAGAAGAAGTGAAAGCATAGGATGTAAAATGCCTCTCAAGGACTGACTGCGTGTGGTTGCAAGGTTGACTGTAGCAGCAGTGTGGCTTGCACAGCTGTGCATGCAGAGTCAGCAGATGTGCTGCATATTGCTGGAACACACTGTCTGCCTTCTTGCCCCTGAAATTACTTGACTGAGGCAAACTTTGTTCTCCTGGGTAGATATTTTTCGGAAATGATTTTTATGTCTGATGGCAGGTTAAGGAAAAGGGCTGCTGTGCTGCTCTTGCTAACCTGGGATTGCAGGTGCGATATAAACCTTACGCAAGGCCTTCAGAGACTTCCTTTGATTCTACTTTTTACGCACAAAGAGGCTAATTAATAATCAAACTGGCTGGCATAATTCAAGCACCTGCTCTCAGAAACTTAATAAGTTCAGTTACAGAAACTGCTGTGCTATATTATATAGCCCTCACCACAGACAACCCTCCCATATGTCTTGTTTGTAGGTACTCTATTTTTAAGAGAGCACAGTCCTGGGAATCTTTCAACATTTATGCTTGGAAACATATTCTGCTCTCCTAGGGCTCTGTTTCCTGGTGCAGCTCACACTGCTCCTCCACTGCTGGGCAGCAGGGCAGGCAGGGGGTCCACCCCTGCCTGCAGCCTCCAGGCTGGGCATAGGGACCCATGCTCAGGCATCCAGCTGTTCTGCTCCTGCTGCCCTGCAAGCCATTGTGGGACCTTGGATAAATTTTTCATGCTCCTTTTTCCCTTTGTGCAACTCCTTTTTTTGTTAGGTTGAAAGCTCTCTGAACTTTGTATTATCTCCATATACTGTAGTGAATACAACAGACCCCTGAACTCTTTTAGGTGCTCCAGTTTCTACCTCAGTGTGAATAATTGCTAAACTAAGCTCCGTATGATGCCATTTATCTTCAAATACAATTTTCTCATTGAGGCAAAGGGCGACCAATGCTTCAAAAGACTCTGTGCTGTGCTATGGCTCTGGTAAGGATGTTTTCAAATATCCCTGAGGGATTTTACAATTCACCTGTTTCATTTTTCTGTTAGTAAGTAGCTATACAGGCACCAACTTTTCATAGCAGCTGGTTGCTCAAAAACTCTGTTCGTACCAACAATTGAAAGATATTTACAACGTTTACATATTGGTACGCATCAGGAATAGGCAGCTTATCACCTTGGATGCCCTATGCTTGTTACTGCTGAAAATTCGGTCCTGAAGGAGAGTATTAAGGATTGCATTGGGTCTGGCTGAGGCCAGAGTTCATTTTACCTCTCCCAATTACCAGCCCTTTCTCAAAACCCTTATGTTCCTGGGTTTCAGCCCCAAAAAGTCTAGCGGGGTTGACCCTCTGTGCCAAACATCCTCCAAAGCTTCTCTATCTCTCCCCTCTGCATCTGGACAGGGGAGAGAAAATACAATGAAGGGCTCATGGATTGAGATAAGGTTTGAGATCACTTAGCAAATACTGTCACAGGCAAAAGAGACTAAATTTTGGGATATTATTTGAATGTCTTACTATCAAAATCAAAACAGGAGAATAAGAAGTAAAAACAGACCTTAAAACATCTTCTGAACTCCCTTCCCTCCTTCCCAGACCCGCCTCCTTCCCCTCAGCAGTGCAGGGAAGCAGGGTTATGGTTCACCACATGTTGTTCCTGCTGCTGCTCAGGGAGAGGAATCTTTCCCCTGATCCAGCGTGTGTTCCCTACGGGTGGCAGTTCTCCATGAATTTTTCCAAAGTGAGTCCATCTCACAAGCAACAATTCCCCATGGACTGCTATAATGTGGGTCATTTTTTCATGGGGTGCAGTCCCTCAGGCACAGCTGGGTATGACCTTGGTCCCCTACAGGGTCACAAGTCCCACCAGGAAACCTGCTCCAGCGTGGGCTCTTCTGTCCCTGGGTCTGAAGGTCCCTGCCAGGAGCCTGTTCCAGTGTGGGTCTCCCCCATAGCTGCAGGTGGATCTCTGCATCCCTGCTGACCTCCATGGGCTGCAGGGGTACAGGTGCCTCACCGTGGTCTTCACCACAGGCTTCAGGGGATCTTCAGCTACTGTGCCTGGAGCACCTCCACTGGCCTTGGGGTCTGCAGAGTTGTTCCTCTCGCACATCCTTACCCTGCTTTTCTTTGGCCGCGACTATATCTATGCAAGAACTTTTTTATTCCTTCTTTTTAAATCTGTTATCACAGAGGTATTCGCACCATTTCTGGTTGGCTCAGCCTTGGCCATTGGCAGGTCCATCCTGGAGCTGCCTGACTTTGGCTCAGCTGGACGTGGAGAAAGCTTCTGGCAGCTTCTCACGAAAGCCACCCCTGTAGTCCTTCCTACCAAAACCTGGCCATGAAAACACAATACAAGTATAATGTTTTACAAAAGACTAAGCAGCAATATTCTTTGTTTAAAAAAGCTTTTCATGTTGTTGGAGAGGTGGGAAATAAGGAATTTTTTCCTTCTCTGTGACTGTGGCACAAGTGCCAGTAACTATTTTTACACTCTGTATATACATTCATCAGAGATTCTGTGCCACAATCTGTAACGCAAACTGGTAATTCTGTATGGGAAAAAATAAGCAGGTGATTGCATGGCTTTGAACACGCTTCATCTGCTTGACAATCATGACTCAGTAACATTTAAAAATGATGATATGAGATAGTGTAGCATTCAGAGAGTGTGTGTCAGTGGTGCTGTTCCTGTCCATCCTGTGTCAAGTCCTTGCCTCCCACAATGTCATTGCAAGCAAAGGCACAGAAGAGACTTTCACTGTTTACTTTTAGAAAATAATTTCAGACTACTGCAGGTGAGATGAAAAATATTTTCTATTATGTGGTTATCATTTTCCTTTCCTATAAACAAGTATAATGCAAGAAACCCATTCACTTATTTGCATACTACAGGCTTTAAAATTCTGCTTAGAAGCTATTTGCATGGTTACTGAAATAATGTTGGCATTTTTCTAGTAAGAATATGAGCTGTATTTCTGTGGATCGGTGCTGTGTAGGGGTGGGGAAATGAATCCCAGCAGCACTAAATATATGTGTTAAGTTAAAAAAATCGTGTAAGGAAACTCAGGAAGTAAATGATTGACAATGCTGGCCTTTAAAAAAGCATAATTAGTCTTCAACACTGCAGCCTATCGAGGCTTGTGCCTCCAATTTGTCTCAGGGTGCTGCTGTTTTTGTCCTGTGTCTGCCTGCAGAGTCAAAAAGCAACTGGCACGTGGGATTTGATTGTTTGTACATAGGGAAGTTAACGCTGTGTGGGTTTTTTTAAATCTCCTTCTTCTTGAAGGAAGCTTTGATTTTTTTGAACAGGAAGCAAAATCTTTAAAGTGCCTCATGAAGGCAAAACCCCTCCAAATATGTGGATTTTTAGTCACTACCGTTATTTTGTATTGTGTTAGGGTGAGCAGAAGAAGAACATAGTCTATTTAATTCCACAAAAATGTCAGAGGTAGACTACAATAAAAATAAAGAATCAGAATAGTTACTATGTAGGCCAGGACAGGGTGAATACATACATATAGCATTACCCACTACATAAGAAATGTGAAATTTAGGTGCAGATAAAGTGCGCTTAGACATTTGGAAATTTGCACTGACTGTCCTAAAAATCCTGAGGATATGTGGATGTTAAATGTGAAGGCTTATGAGCTTTAAATTTAAAAAAAAATTATTCTTTATTTTTGCACATTTCCTTGAGAAGTCTTCTATTGCTCTTTGATTTACTTAAAACTTCCACCATTGTTTTCTAAGACCCTAGGATTCTCCTGCACAAAGGATCCTGAGACAACACAAGAGTTACAAAGAAAATGTTGGGCAACAGGCAAAACTGCAAGTTTATGCAGCTGTTCTTACAGCTGTCATTTATGACAGTGTTAACTGTTGCACCACTTTACATTTTGAGAGAAATTAGTGTAATAGATCAAAGGCATTTAAAAAAGCAAGTGAATTCAAATAGTTGTCTGAAGTTGTAGCTCTTTTAGAGACCCTATCAGAGAGCTTTGAGCATGTGACATTGATAACACAACATCTAGGATAACAGAATTTGAAAATTGAAAAAAATATTTCTCAGAAGCCTGGTGGAAGCATTTATTTCATGTAATACTAATTCTGTTGATTATTCTAGGGTTAAACACATAATAGCCATTTACAATGGTAATACATAATTTGTAAAATTAAGTGTCATTGAAGATAAAGACCTTCACTATTTTTTTTAATTACCTTTCCATTTCTTGGTCATATACAAGACCTTTGGATTTACCACAGCAAAAAAATCAGTGCGTTCCAGAAGATCTGTGAAGAGAGAATAAATTCAAGTGTTAATCTCTTGGAAATAAATGCATAGACTTAAAACACCATTAAGGTACAAATGTAAGGATCCATACTAAATCTTAAAATGTAAAACAATTTGAAAGAGGAAGGTACCGTTTTTCCTCTTGCAAAACTTTTGTGGTTCCAAGTTCTGATTACCATTAGTCTTTCAACTCTTAAACATCATTAACATGCTTCTTTGAGAAATTTCCAAAGTCTGGTAAATTCCAGTATCAAGGTACATAAGATAAAATTTTCTTTTCATTATCCAATTTCTCTAAATGAAAGGATCAGATATGTGGCATTTCTTTGTGGTTCTGAAGCCAGAAATTGCTGTTGTCATTCTTGTTGCCACTGACAATGTATGATAGGAGAAATAAAGAGACCCTGGGAAGAGAATTTTACAAAATACGCAGGAGATCAGTGGTTGGTTTGGGAATGATGATATGATTTTTATGCTCATCTTGTAAGGAGTAAAAGAAATTTTGCATGTGGAATTATCTAACAAACTTGCAGCTGTGAATTATTTTTTTCTAGTATCTAACTATTTTGACATTTTGCAGATAAGGAATGAGATGAGCTTAGATTTCTTGTGACAAGCTACTTGATTTTCTGAATGAAGCCAAAACTCAGTACAATGTAGGCTGCTGGAATTGACGACAGCTGGGCAAATTCCTTTTACTCAGATAGGGGAGTGATCCAAAAATCACGCACCAGCCCTTCTCCTTTTCTTATGTCTTACTCCACTGCTGCCTAAATTATTAGCTATAACCTCATTCTTTTAAGGCTGAGGTAAGGTGTTACAAGTGTTTTTCTAGAACATGGGAATGTGACTCTGCACTTTTTGTTGTAGTCCCAGCAGCAGAGTATATCTAAAGTGCATCTCACTCAGAGGCATGTGCTTGTAAGTTAAGGAAAGAAGATGCAGAAAATGTTGAGAACAGTTTGCTTCATCCCAAGACTTCATTTGTGGAACACAGGATTTTTTACAAGCTACTAGGTAGGTTAGTGACACAGAGTGTCACAGAATTGCCTCAGAAAGGGAAATGTATTGAAATCTCATGTGCAGTTAGCAGATGGACTAATTAGAGTGAGTTATTTGTAGTAGATAACCAGCCAATGGTCAAAGCAAGGTTATCACTAGAGCTGGTTATGACTTGGAAAAAATGATAAGCATTTGCAGAATTTGTGATAAGCTGTGTTTCTTAAATTGAATCTAGTAGGTAACATGGGCACAAGACAAATACATATCTTTAGTGATGTATGTGAGGAAGAAGACAAATTTCCTACTTTTGGTATTTTTGTTTGTTTGTTTTCCAGTGCATTTTTTTCATGTTTTCTATTCTTTTTCCCATTCTCAGTGAAAGCAACTGCAACAGAGTGAAGGTTAACCTGCAAAAAAGAGTGCAGGTCAGAGTCCAGTGGTTTACTGCCTAGTCTTGACAGAGACCAAATATGGTGTCCTATTGTATGACTGAGTTCAGTAACCATTTGGTTTACTAGTGGCAGATTTAGGATGATTCTTAATCGAAGAATTTACCAGGAAATGAAAGATGTGGTTGACTTTGATGAAGTTAGAGAGAGGATATAAAACCGAATAAGTGAGAAAAAAAGACCAGGAAATAAACAGAGAGGGAAAAAAATACAGTTACTGTACAGAAGAAGAAACTGACAGTGGCGGTAAATGCAAGAAAGGAAGACAATGTAGCAAATTTAGGAAGTAAACTAATGCAGAATTAAATGAGAAGAACAATCCTTAACAAAAAACAATTTTTTTTTTATTTTTGTAAAACTTAGTGTAAAAAGGAATGAATTCAATTGTCTGGACTGGGTGGTTGGATATTAGGGTGTGAGTTGCTTGTATTGATTTTCATACTGAGAGTCTTTTGAAGGTAACATGTAAATATTACAGTGATTGTTGCTTTAATCCCAAATATCCTCAAAGTGTGTAGTAAGTCTCTGTGTGTAGAATTATTATATCCACGGCAATCCTGCTTGGATACTGTTCCATTCCAAAAGTATGTGCCTTCACATTTGTCCCTGTGAATTGTTATTTCACCTTCAAAACTGAAAATTTTTGCACTGGTTGCAGATATTTTCCAACAAAAGCTGCTTGGGTAAAGCTTTTCCTGTCATACTATGATGGTGTCAGGGAGTTTGAAATAGTGCAATCGTTCAAGATCTTCCCTTTCCTTGCTTGATTTTGGCCAGTTGTGCTGGTTTTGGCTGGGATGTTTAATTTGCTTCACACAGCTCTTCACACCAGCTCTTCACAGCAGTTGGTATGGGGCTATGGTTTGAATTTGAATTTGAAACAGGGTGATGAAAGAGTATTTGTTACATCTGAGCAAGGCTTACACAGAGCTGAGGCCTTTCTTATTCCTCCCCTCACCCACCAGCGAGGGGGCTGGGGGTGCTCAGGAAGTTGGAGGGGACACAGCCAGGACAGCTGACCCCAACTTACCCTAGGGACATTCTGTACCATATGGTGCCATGATGAGCATATTAAAGCTGGAGGAAGAAGGCAGGGAGGGACATTTGGAGTGATGGCATTTGTCCTCCCAAGTTACAGTCACTCATGACTGAGCCCTGCTCTCCTGGAGATAGCTGAACACCTGCTGCCCACGGGAAGCAGTGAATTCATTCCTTGCCTTGCTTTGCTTGCGTACACGGCTTTTGCTTTCCCTGTTAAACTGTCTTTATCTCAACCCATGAGTTTTCTGGCTTTTACTTTTCCAGTTTTGGTGCTTCTTCTGACAGGAAGGAAATGAGTGAGTGGCTGCATGAGCCTGTGTTCTGGCTGGGGTTAAACCACAACACCTGGAATGAACTCTTGTGTTGTCGGAAGTTCCTTGAGCTTTTCCTTGACACTGACCTGTGTGATGCCCACCTTACAGAATCTCTGCAATTTGGGTGTGTTTCTTGAAACTATGGCCAATTCAAATGGTATAGTGTTTGCCAGCTTTGATTGGGACAGTTTACAGTTTACAGTTGCAGAAATAAGGAACAACTTAGGACAGATATCCCAGTGCTATTTCTTCATAATTACTGCACGTGGTTTTTTTTTGGTTTTTTTTTTTTTTTTTTTTTTTTTTTTTTTTTTTATTAAATTT
>WAAG01052503.1:1150-16198 GCA_013390105.1 Tichodroma muraria
TGTATTGATTAACGTCAAACTCTCACAGGATGTGCATACAGAGGTCTCAGAAATCAGTCTGACTTTATAAATAAAGGCAGAAATCTTCAGAACTTTGTTTAATAGTTATCTCTAGGATATCTGAAGTCCCACATCAGTTATTTTACTAGAAATAATAGAATATTGCTTATCATGGTGGCTGAATTGCATTATTTTTACTATTTAATACTAAGTTACTCCATGCAAGATATTTTCCTGATTATTTTCAGTGATTATAGGGAGGTTTGCAGCACTGCTTTTTAAAGAGAGTAATGTTTGAGTTAAAAGGTCCTTCCTCTGCTTTTTCGCATATGGACAAAATACCTCTCACATCAGTGGAGGATACAGGCCTCAGCTAAGGAAATGATTTCTAAAGCATCACTTTTTATTGTGCTGAGAATTTCACTATGTTTGAAGGGATTCAGGCAGTAGGAAGCAGCAATACACATCTGCAGTCAAAGCCAAGGTACTGTTTCTGAAACTCTTTGAAATTCAGTGATATATCTTGAAGTTACTGTGGATAAATACCACGAAATATCAAATTTTTTACAAAAGACCAGTAAAGTCCTCTTTGGAAGGAAGTACATGCATAATTGTTTCTGGTCTAGAAAAGGCACCCTTGCAGGGAACATAAGAGAGTGGAAAATCACTCTGTCATTTTGATCTACAAAATCAGAGGAATTCTGCTCCATATTGTTTTACTCAAGTCTGCATGAAACATATTTGCAGCGGCTGAGTCTTCATTGTGCTCTCAAAATCACCTCCCATACTGGAACATCCAATAGCACAGTATGAAATGTCCCTCATGATTTCCTTGGTTTCAACCTGCCCCCCATGATATCTCTCTTCATGTGCAGTTGTCCACTGCCCTCTTACAGCTCCATTTTCCATAAAGGTGGCCAAACAGAAGAAAGCACACAGTCACTAAAATATGTACTTTGGCAACACAACTAGACCAAGCCAGTTAATATTTACATAATGGAAGAGTAAAAAAGTCTTATCTTTGGGCACAGCATCTCAGGTAGCAGACTGCTTCTCTCCTCACATCTTCTGGTCCTCAGAAAAGGCCATCCTGTGGAGGCTGCCATCCACGTCAGCGCGTGTGCTCTTCAACCAGCAGCCTGCTTCCAGAGCTCTGGCTGACATGGCATTTGGCTACACCATTTGTAGGTAACTCAGGCTCTAGGAGGAAGGCCATGCTATTCAGATTGGTTTAATAAAACAGCACTGATGTTTTCCTTGTTGAAACCCAGAGCTGAGGCAGACAATCATTTCCAGGTTTACAGATAGGGCTGTAGCTATTGATGCACCTGCTCATATTACCTAGACCTCTCTCTTCCCAATCTTTACAATTAATTCTTTTCAAGTCTTACATTAGCATGCTCCAATCACACAGTGCACTAGAAGATATAAGGTCAGGTGGCCTTTTGGTCAGCAATCCATCCCTCAATCCTGTCACAAGCAATATAAGCAGCTCAGTTTTATTTTACAATAAAAGTTCTATTTTACATGTAAGCATTGGAAGGAAAAGAAAAAGTTAATACAGAGATCAAAGCAACCAAGGAGAAAAGCACAGAAATAATTTTATGTCTTAGTATGATATTTGATAACTTGATAGCTATTAATAAACTGATATTAATAAACTGATATTTTAGTATGCAGGAAAACTAGAAAACATTGTGTAGAGAGATTTAATTTTCTTGTTTCTTCATAGTCCAAAACCAAATAAATAGCAGGTGTGTCAAGGCAGATGGGTTTTTCAGTTTTCTGAATTTTCTTACGTCAGCTCTACAGTACAGCAAGGAACATATTCTCCTTTTGAAGCCTTGAAGCCCAGACCTAGCATTAACATTTATGGGAGATACACACATCAAAAGAAAAACCTACATTAAGCAATTTATAATCTGAATATTTTTTCTCTGACCAGTGCAATTGCAGGATTTATCTAAAGGAAGCTGCAAAAATTTCTCAAGTAATTTCTGCTGCTGAATACCTGCATGGTGGGGGAAAGAGAGGAGCTAGAGAGCCAGTATAAGAGAGAGAGAGAGAGAGAGGAGCAGAAAGAGGGTGAGAAGGAGGAGAGGGAAAGAGAGAGACACATCCCTGAGATTTGAAAACTATTTAGAACAGTTTCTATTCTTCTTGGTTTCATCTTCTTATGTTTTCCTTAGCCTTTGAGGGACTCAAAGCACATTTGCATATACATAGAACTGTATGTAGAAGTGTTTCCCCCCCAAAGACTTTTTCATTTTTTCTCCGTTTAAGGAATGTGTACATGGCACAAGTCCACAACGTTTAAACCCTTCGTACACAATGCCATTAAGTACTTGTACTCCCTTACATTTTTTCACTGTCTCCTGGTCCAACAAATTAATGTGTGTTCCCATCACTATTTGGTGATTAAACCCCCTTGATCTTTACATGCACAAAAGGATTCCTTGGTCATACTTTCCTATTCAAGAGGGCTGATTAAAGAAGTCCCTTATTCTGATCCATTCTATGCCTTTCCAGTTTAATATCTTAGAGAAAAAAACACTTCCTTTTTCTTGCTTCTTTCTTGGTTATTTTTAATAGATTTTGCCCATACATATTCTCCTTTATCTGATGCGTAGATTCAAATTCAGCAAAAATAGCAAACTTCAGCTCTTCCTTTAGAGTAGTAACGTGCTTCTGTGACCTTTTTACAGGTCATATTTAACAACTCTTACAATAAATCCATATTAAATTTGTGCTTGGCCATAGGACCAAAAATCCCTGGTGCGAACCTTTTCAATCCCAGTTTTGGATTAATAGGATCAGTGAATCAGAGACGCTTTAAGAAAATATTCTGGGATTCACAAATAAACACTTTTCAGTGATACCATGTTTCTTCAGCAAGCATAATTGCTGCTACTCGAGACAAGACTTGCAAATCTGAGACCACGATTATATGCGAGTTTTCAGTACTGCAAGGGGCCTTGGTTGCCTTCTCTGCCTGTAAACCACATCTCACTAGCCCACAGTCAGACCACCAGCTGGTATTAGGTTTTTATGGATTTATGGTGCTAAACCCCACAATTCTCCATTCCATTTCTCACTATATTGTTTAGTCCTTCAAGACGGGCTTTATTTCATGAGCTGTAGAGTAAATTAACCCCCACTAAGCATTGGAATGCTGTGACTGGAGTGATGTGGTTCCTGATTTACAGCTGTCCAGGGCACCTCTACATTCTCCTGGAATCTGCAACGTGGGCCCTGCTTTAGGCCATAGACTCCAACAAGAGATCTTCCCTATAAAATATCGTACCTGTTACCACCTCTTTTTAGAAAAATGAGACCCGATGCATGGTCATTTGAACATTTTGTTAGTGGAGATGTTTTCTATACCTGTTTCTGACTATGAAATATAATTTCTCCATCAAGCTGAAAATGACAGCAGGCCAAAGTATAGTAAATGAAGTGTTTCCTCAAAATATGACTGGTGTTCAAATGAGGTTTGCTGCTCTCTTAAGAAATAGTGACAAAATATTAACCAGGCTGTCAGAGAGATATGCAGGGATATGTTTGCATTACAAAATCACTACATAAAAATATAAAGATTTCCTTGTCAAAACTTTCCAAAGCCAAGAAGTTAACATATACAAGCCAATTAATAAAACAAAATTACATAAGTAGTAGTTGGCATACTAGTTGCTATTTGGGTGCTAGTGATCAGGTTCTATGAAATAAAAAAGAATTTTACATGTAAGTTAAAACATTTATTACAGGTGCTTAATCATGAAATCCGCTTAATCGGGACATATCCCAGGGAACCAAATTAAGCCTAATGATACTTAATGGCAAGGACTGCTGCTTAATTGGGGTGGTAATTCCAGTTAATTGGGATTCCTGCAGGTGAGTAAATGGTACTCAAATAGAGATACTGTATCTGGCCTTCATGATGTTCCAGTATTGGTGGTGCTTTGTCTTCCCTCAAATAGCCTCTCCTGCCACTGGATCAGCAAAGCAAAATTACTTCTGTGCTTCCATTTTGGTCCTTTCAAACATTGCTTAAAGTTACACATCACTCTCTCTGGGCTGGAAATACAAGAGGACTGCTTTGAAGTCTAGCTAATCTGAATTTGTGTATTTATTTGCATTACACCAGGATTTTGGAAAGTTCACGCTCAATCTCTTGCTTGACCAAGGAGAAGCTTTTTAATAAATCTTCAGACATCATGGAGATCTCACAAAGATAAAATTGAAAACTGTTGGTCACAACTTCCACTGCAGAAAAGCAGGTTCTAATCAGTAAGGTTTATCAGAAGAAATATTTTACTACCAAATCCCCCCTAATATACATCCTTTCTTCAATACTCGGAAACAGAAAGACATACACACTCATGGCACACTGTTCAAGGTTTATATTCGTCCTTCACACACACACAAAGCCATATGCTAAACAATCCATACTTGGATTTCTTTTTTTTTTTTTACCATTATTAAAATAAGTTTAAATATCATTCAGGATTTTACACAGCACCAGAGACTCTGAAAATGAAAACTGCTAATGGCATTCAGCTTATTAGAAAGATCTGTTTTCATCATTACTTCTTGAGGTGCACACGCTCTCTGGAGGACATGGTACCCGGCACTCTGAGTTGGAAGACAGGCAAGTTGCCAGTCTTGGGAGAGAGAGCTGTAGCTGCAGTGCCTGCAGCTACCTGGGGAGAGCCACTATTCTCTGTAGGTCTTTAAAAGCACAGCAGAGTGGCCTGATTCCAGAGCTACTGCCTCTCACAAATCCACAATAGGCTCCACAACCCCTAGACTGTCTTGGGAATTTTAGGGAAAGAGGAAACCTTGCTTGCTCTAGTCCCTGCAAAACCCAGGCTGTCACTATACCTGTATTCCCCAGTGTGCAGGCAGGGCTGCCCAGCCCTGCCCAGCCCAGGGCTGCTGGCTGGAAGGAGAAGATCCCACCATTCAACTGAGAGAGGTGGTTGCAAAATCCAGGCTGCTGGAAAACAGCATCCCCAGGTGAGTTCGGGCTTAACTGGAGCCAGGAGATCCCCCGACAACAGGCATTGGCTTTTCAGAGTGGCGCATTCCCCTTTGTGAGCTTGAGGGGGACTGCTGCAGCTCCAGCAGTGCTGACATGCAAGAAGGACAACCTATTACCATGAGCTGGGATCCACACAGTCCCCATTTCATGCAAAAATCAGGACTGCACCTCTGTCAGAATCAGCAGCTCCTGACTCCTGGCTCCTGCTGAGATCAAAACCTTACTTGATTTTTCCCCCTCCACTTCAAGCAGTGGTTCCTTTTCTCAAAACCTTTCACAACAGAGGTGCTCTGAACAGAAAAGGAAGCATTCTGAAAATACTTTGCAGGGCTGATTTTTCTATTAGCACAGTGTACCCAGCCTAAGGATTAGTGCATTCCACTGCTCCCATGGGTGAATGCCAGCAGGAGCTCCACTTTGTACAGCTAGGGAGTAGTACCTCTGCACATATTTCCCTGAGCCTCTGTGAACCCCTTTAGTCCCAAACCAAAACACAATACTTGATTTTGATTCCCCTTTACAGTGGAGAGCTTCAGAATGAAAAATCAGACTCAGAGAGCAGTACTATCCAATAAAAGCACCGAAGTCAGATATTAGGTGTGCTGTGCTTTGTGTTCTCAGACATCTATAAGCTGCAGATACATTTGAAGTTTTAACAATCAGCACTTGTAAAAGGAAAACAAGAATGATAACTTCAGAACTGAAACAATTTGATCTTTGTTGTGGAGCTGTTTAAATGTTGTAGTTAAAACACAATGAAATTCTCAGGTGAAGTATGACAAAAGATTTCACTTCAGTTTTTCTCCCTCACATCACTTTCATGTCACTACAGATAAACTAAAATAAAGGACAATTCAATGATTGGGAGAACATTAGGAAGAACGTCTGTTGATCTACCGCTAAAAGGTCTTTCTTCAGTACAACATATAAAATCTGTACTGTAACAATTAACCTAGTTCTTATACCTAGTCATGTGTACTGCATCAAACGAGCAAGAGCAAGGTTACAAAATAGTGAATGCACTCAGGGAAATCTTAATGGAAGCCATTTTTCATGCTGATCTCACACTTGAATTTACAGATTCTTCACAAAGCTTATCATAAAATATTCACAGAACTAGAAGAATATCAGTGTTAGTAAATTATTCACAGTCAAACTTGAAATAGCAGCTTTTTCTCTTCTTCAGAGCATCCACGCACAGAAAATGAATAGCTGTGTAAAGCAAAGATCTGTCTTACAGCTGGGACTACCTTTGATGCAGGATTTGACCAACAATAGCGCCCTACATTTCCTCTGCACTGGCAGAAGTCAGAGGTTTGCTGCCCATCAGAAGCAGAATAGCAGCAGCAGAGATAATACCAATAAGCAGCTAAAACAGTGGAAACAGAATGTTCCGTTTGGAATTCCAGTTCAAAATTTTAAACTGTTTTCTACTGGTTCCTGTATGCTGCCAGTTCCAAGACAAAGAAAGATAATCAGGACTACTTATCCTCAAGAAATGCTACTCTAGCAACAAGAACTTGCATAGATTGCCAGAACCCACCAGGAATTAGCTGAGGGATTTTAATGGACTCTACAGCAATTTGCACTGTTTAAGGGGAAGAAATTATATGAGTTTAAATAAGCAAAACGTAAATTATTAATCATCATCATGAACAAATTTGAAGTGTCAGAAAAAAATCTGTGACAGAAGATTAATGAGGACAACAAAAGAAAAAGGAGAAAAAAGAAAATAAACAATTATTAGAAAAGTCAAGATTGTTAGCATTAGAAATTAGTTATTGCAATGAAATACAAGGGCTCAAAAATGATTGAGTCAGCAGGTGATCAAAAACATAAATGAATATTAAAATAATGAAGGACAATAAGTCAAGGTGAACTAACTGAAAATCAAGCCAGAATGATTTTAAGGCATTACTAATGAAGAAAAGGGGACAGCTCCTCAGCAGGTAGAAATCCACCTGAACTATGCTGATTTAGACCAGCTAAAGTGGTGTCTGTGTGCTGTCAGTAAACAGGAAAAACCTCACCTCTCACTCCTGGACCCGAACTGGAAGAAAGAAAGGGTGGCAATCACCCAGATGAATATCTGCCAGGAGTACAGCATGCTAAAACTTTTCAGACAAATAATTTATTCACTCAGAAAAGCAGTCAGGTCTGTCATACCTATCTGCCAACTTGGACCTAATTCACCAGGCAGCACCGGTCAAAAAAATTAAATCCAGAACATATGTAATTCTGAAATATTTTATTTCAATGTTTCTGAAAACATTATTGAGTTTTTTATACAAAGTATTTTAAATTGACAAAAATTAATATTGGAAGATGTTAAAAATCCATTTCAGGTTGGAAAAATGTTTCACTTGAGCTAAAATAATTTGGGGAGTTCATTTTGTTCAGAAAATTGAAAATCCATTCTTTTCACAGCTCTGTAGCTTAGACCATTTATGGAGACTCATATTTGCTCTAATCTCAGAAGCATCTAAAATACAATCAAAAACTATATATTTCCAGTGTCTACAAATGATTACCCTTTAAACAATGCAATATGCATAAATGGAAAACCCTACTCCAACAAAGACATTTTGTATTTATTTTAGGAACATGAGTTCTTAAATAAATGGAAGATTTTGTGATGTGAACCATGAATAAACTTAGCATGAGATACCTCTACATATGGAAATACTTAGCATTGTAGACAAAATTACTACTGAAAAGTATTTTGCAAATTATAAAGCACAAAATTTACATGATATCACTTATGAATTTATTTGAATTTTTGAATTTATTACTCACATCATACCATATAGTAATTCATTTAAAGAATGTCTTTTCTAATTGGCAGCACTACCAGAGTGGCAGACTTCATTTCATTTAAATGCTTCAAACAAGAAGGGAAATAAAGCTGGCCATGGCTTTCCATAGGTGCTTACCTAAAGATTTTGACAAGCTTCTCCAAAACACAGTAATAAAGTAATTACCTAATACAGGGCAAGCATAAGATTCTAAACTGTTGTTCCCTTAAAATCCCAAGTAAAAAGCTGAGCAAGAGACTCATCTGGCCAGAAAAAGGAGTTTTGTCTAAAACAAAAAAAAGGTAAAGAAAAAAAAAAAGTAAAGAAAAGGTGTGAGAATTAAAATATGGACACTAGCTATCCTGAGAGGAAGAAGGCCAGCAGCACAGAATGAGACAAGTGTGTTCTACACAGTATTTCTTTCCCTTCTCAAGCCTCCTGGTAGCATCGTGAGCAACACCATTGACACCCAGAGCTGTAGATCTGTGTGAAACTTGGTATGACTCACTAGAAAACTTGCCTCCAGTCCCTGACAGCAAGAATCAAGCTCTTATGTCACTAACATGACCTACGTCCTCAGCTACCACCTGACACATTCATAATCAATTTTGCCAGCTCCTTGCTAAAAGTGTGCTAGGCTGTTCTACCAGACACTGCAATATTATTAAGGCAAACTTTGCCTTAACTCTGTCACAGCCCAAGGGAAAAGTGTCCCAACATAGAAGCTAAAACAGGGAATCAACAAACCTAGACTTTCTTCTTACTAACTACATTACTATGTGTTCTTGTACTTTCACCACTAACATGTTTCCTTTTTCAAAAGAAAATTCATTAAATGCTTATAAAGAATTGTGGGATTCTCTGAGGGAAATCGTTACCGACATTCAATATTATTAGAAATAGCATGTAGAAGAAGCTAAAGCAATCTATCTCAATTTAAGTCAATATACACATTTTTGTATCATCTCCCCAGCATAATCTCCCTGCTAACTGCTGGTAAATGACTGCTTTCTAAGACTGGTTTAAAAAATTGTTCACACAATCAGAACTGCATCATGTGCATTTTAAACAAGACTAGAGCCAGAAGCAAACTCCAATTCCAACCTCCCCTGCCTCACCCAGTGAAGTCCACAGTAATGTACATTTTCAATTACTCTCCATTCAAAATTCAACAATTCAACAAACTGTCATATTAGAAACAATTGTAGCTCGTTGGCAAAACCTAACACTATTATTACACAGAAACTGTCAGCACAAAAATAGTGTCATTTCGCATTGAAAGAAATGTTCTTGTAGAGGTCCATCCAGCAGCAATGGATGGTACAATTTAGGCTATATGGTTTCTAAACAGAGTAGGGTCATTTAAATATCATTTTCAAGCAATCACTATCTCTGCCTCAGAAAATATAGTAGTATCCAATATCTAATTATTATTCTGAAACATTCTACACACCGTATCTTGGAACAACATGAAAACTAACTTCTTTTCTATTCAAACATTGAATAGTTTAATGTTATGATAAATCAGACCGAACTGGAATTAATAACTACCAGGTGCAGAATATTATTATACTAATTCATAAAGCACAATTCACGTTTTCCAGTATGATGAATTATCTTGATAATGAGGGCTGCAATATAATAAAGCAGCTAATAGACAAATTCTTTAAAGTCATGCAATATAAGTTACTTCCCACTCAGTTACTTAGTTTAATCAGGTAAAGTATTATTGTATTACATTTCCAAGTTCCTAGGGGAGATAGTGTCTCTTTTGATGGAAAGCGAGGTTACTTTGTAATAACAGATCATCTTCATCAACTGAGGACATCATCTAAATTGTCTCAGGATTTCTACAAGTTTGGGAACACAACAAGCAATTACTAACAGCCAGCTGATGGGTGGTAACTTGCAGAATCACTTCCTGCACAGTTACTGCTTCTAACTCCACAGTAAACAGAATATAATTTGAGATTATTTCTTAAAAAGTAGGGTAAATTGTCTCTGGTATACTTTGTCCCAGAAGAGATCAGAAGGGCTGATCTCCCGTTTCTTGTTTACATGGCTGTACTGTATATTAATTTTATTCAAAATGGGAACAAGAGAGGGAGAAGATTGGCCAGAATCTTAGAAAGATGCATTCCCTGTCTTAAGCTTTGGGAGACGCCAAATCACCATGCAGGGAGTGGGACAAAATACCATACGATTTAAGCATAGTATTGTATATGATCAAAACAAAAATTCTACCTCAGGACTGGGTGCAAAGTTTGCAACTGGATGTGATGGCATTATTCAATATGTGATTGACATCACGTGATGTTATACATTTGCACATGGGAGGACTACTAGAATTAATGAGACCGAATTGGATAATAGCCAGGGTACACTGTTGTACACATCACAGCACAGTTCTGTTCCTAAGTCGGAGAGACTTGATTGTATTTTTCAATTTCCTTGAACCCCAAGCTGCAAGCTACACTGCTGTCTGCTGAAAGACACAGAAATGATTCCAACAACCCTAAACAAATGAAAACCACAATACTCTGCACAGTTCTTTTCTGCTAATGCAGTCCCAGTCACATCTGGTGCTCCTTTTATCCTAAAACAAAGATAAATTCATATGGGAGAACAAAGAGATATCCATGTCATTTGGTGTTATTTTACAAAAGAGGAAAAAAAAGAAAAAACAACAAAACCTTTCTGGTTTTCCCATGTCAGCAATCAGAGCTTTAAATCCATGAAAGGAGATTTGCATTCATTATTTAACCACAAGGCAAGACAATATTTTTTAAAAGCATCCAAGATTGACTAAACTTCCCCTTGGGTCTCCTTTCAGACATATCTTCTGCAACCTCTCACACTACAAACATCCCCCTAGAAAAAAGCATCTACCAGGTTTTAAGACCTCTGCAATGCACCTTATTAGCATATTATTTTCCTAGCCTGCCCCCAATCAATAATACTTACCTTTCTCTACAGCATTTGATAGTTCTTAATCCATCCTACAGTATCTCACTCAGCCTGCACTCTGGATGTGTCCTGATTTCAGAGCTTGTCATCCCTGACCATACCTCAGATAAGGGTTTGATTCTCTTCCTTAATCCACCTGCAATTTTGGATACTTGCGTAACAAAACAAAAAAAAAAGAAACAAAACAAAAAAAACAATTAGGAATTTCTTTAGCTTCAAAACTGCTGCTATTAATTATTACCATGGAAAATGATATTTAGTGACTTATGGCGCAATCCTGTTCCCACTGAAGTCAATGGTAGGACTCCCATCACCTTCAGAGAAAGTAGGATCAGGTTTTAACTTCCAAGGGCTTAAATACATCATTAGTAGAGTCTGAATGGACTTTACAGCATGTTTTTGCTTAACCCAGGAATCCTATAAGAGATCAGAACATTCAAATGCTGAATTCTGATGCTGAGACTTGACATTGGGAGGAAGCTGGAGGTTATTTCACTTCTGCACTCAGGTATGTGTCAGTGCAACTGCTGCAGAGAGTGCAGAAAATAAAACTGCTGCAGGTAACTCCTGATGCACAGCTTGGTACTGGGCAGAGTTCCTCATAGACACTGCAAGACAACCTGAGAATGAAGGAGGAAATGTGGTGATGGGGTAGAAATTTTTGGCATTACATGAGTCTGGAGCACGACTCTAAATCCTTTCTTAAAATTTTACTTGTTCTGTAGAAACCATCACAAGCAAGGCAATACAGTAAAAACAGCATTACACCCCCACCAAATGAAGAGGGAAATGCTTCATATACAAATATTCAGAGCATACTATAATTGACCTTTGCACCATGAAGATTAAGTTCTGTTCTGGAAAATCATAATTCACATGCTTGTTCAACTGTGTGCACCTCTGCGCCCCACTGAACTCAAATGTGAAGTTAGGTATATGTATAATTATGTTTTAAGGTGATAAGGATTATCAGCTTGACTTTAAGCTCCCTGGGCCAGGCTGTGTATACATCGTTATCCATTACAAAGTAGAGTTTGCAGTAGCAAGTAATGCTGTGATAGTTGTGTGCTGAACTACAGAACTGATGATAAGGAAAATAACAGAATCACAAATTATGAGTTGGAAGAGACCCACAAGGGCCATCAAGTCTGACTCTTGGCCCTGCACAGCACCATCCCCAGGAGTCACACCATGTGCCTGAGAGCATTGTCCAAAAGTCTCTTGAGTTCTGTCAGGCTGGTGCTGTGACCACTGCCCTGGAGAGCCTGGTCAGTGCCCAACCACCCTCTGGGGGCAGAACCTTTTCCTAATACCCAACCTAAACCTCTCCTGGCACAGCTTCAGGCCATTCCCTCAGGTCCTGTCACTGTCCCCACAGAGCAGAGATCAGTGCCTGCCCCTCCTCTTCCCCTCAGGAGAAGCTGTAACTGCAGTGAGGTCTCCCCTCAGTCTCCTCCAGGCTGAACAGATCAAGTGACCTCAGCTGCTCCTCATATGGCTTCTCCTCAAGGCTTCACCATTCACAGCCCTCCTTCGGATGCTCTCTAATAGTTTAGTGTCTTTCTTACATTGTGGTGCCCAAAACTGCCCCCAGAACTTGAGGTGAGGCTGTCCCAGAACAGAGCAGTGTGGGACAGTCCCCTCCCTTGCCCGGCTGGTGATGCTGTGCCTCAACATCCCAATAAAGAGCATGGATTCTGTTCACATAATATCATTGTTGTTGTGTTTATTTCTAAATTATAAGGACTTTCCACACTAAGTTACTCAACTGCTTAAATTTGTCCCTGGGTGAAACATGTGAGACTTGATTTACTTTACTATTTCATATGTTTTGAATTATATCTGGTGGCTGCACATTTAGATTCCAATTTAGCAATCAGATTCACATGTGTTGACATGTAAATTTACAGACTTAAGCCAGAATCTTCTTTTTTGGCAAAACCCAACATCTGATGCCCTTTCCCACAAACACCAATACAAGTAAAACCCCTCTTAATTCAGAGGAAACTACCTAAACCTTATATCACTTAGAGATAGCTACCAGCATTACAGAGTGTCAGAGGGTATATCTACATCAGCATTCTATTTCAAATCCAGAATTCATTTTTCTGCCTTGTCACACCCATTCACCACATTTTGCCTCATATTGCAGGGCATGCAATCCCCTGAATGAAACCCGAGGCATCTTCTGTGCAGCTGTGCTAAAGGGCATTCAGCCCATGGAACCTGGAGAGACTGGTAGTCTAACTGAAATCCCCAGCACTTGATGAACACTGGGGCCTTACCTCATCACTCCACAGATCAAATTTTACTTTCAGAGATCACCAGAACATATTTAGTTCCCTATCACATTCATATTCCTCTATGCCAGGATTTGTATTGATGTTCCCTCTAAATATGAGGACTGATCAGAGGATACACAAGGACAAGCCTAAACATTCAGTTATATAGGTATTATTTCTCTCATACTTCAATTTCAAACCCCTCTGCAAAGACATATCTAAAAATTGGTGGAAAAGTTCACAAGCACTACATTAGTTTGTGCTAAACTGAACACAGCTTCACCCTAAATTTCTGGGGTTTTTTATTGTTTAGCACAAACTGTTAATACAAGTACCATTGCAGCCTTTCTACTGGCAGTGTAAATGTTTGGTTGATGATGTCCCTTAAACCAGCTGTTGTCATAACATGATACCTATGAGGAAATCAATGATATCTGAATCAGAACATTCTTTCCACTCACTGCTCTCAATCTTTGTGGCAATTTGTGAAGCCCATTTTGTCCTTTTGTTCATTTTCACTAATCCAAGATGAAGATCTTAAAATCTCCCTAGAGGCCTTTAATTAATGACTGACATGAATACACAAACACTCTCACTCAGACTGACACTGGAAGTTAACAAATATATCTGCAGTCTCCCAGGATTTATTGACAGTATCTTCTTAAGTTGCAGCTTGCTGAGCTGCTGCTTATTTGCCCTCTAAACATTCCGGTTCAAATATGGCCAGAATGCCTCCTCCTTCTTCAAACATTGACATAACTTCATGAAGGAAAACAATTAGGTTTTAGTTCACTTGTTTTCTGTTCTACTGCATAAAGAAGCACATCAAGTACATCCACAGTAAGGACATGTACTCTCTCCACTATGTTTAGAACTCAAGCTTCAGCTTTTGAAATGCTTTCTCAGGTAAACCCTTCTTTCTATCCCTTTTCCTAGAACATATCATCCCAGATATGGAAAGACAGGCCAATGACTCATACAAAAATGGAAAAATAATTTGCATATTTCCCACTGCATCATAGATGTGAATTCAGTGTGTACAGCCACTCTGCCACATCATTACACATGCACGTGATGACTTTCTTGACATCTGCATTAGTTGCATTAACAGAGATGTCAGAGAAATGCATTCTTGTAGAGCGCTGTTAACAGGATAAGAATGTCATTGCTAATGCTTCTCCTTCCTTCCCATGGTTCAGCAAAGCAGTTGGTGTTTATAACAAAAAAATAATCAATTTATAAGAGATCTCTATTTCACCTTTCTTTACAGAAGCTCACATCAATAAGCAAGATAATGAATATTTTAATAGGCTGTAGTTGGTGTTTGGAGCGTGCTACTTATTTACAGGGACCCCACTCAGGAGTGCAGTGGGAGCATCACTGCAAATGACAACCTTCTCCCCCTGGTAGGCTCACCCCAGAACTGCTCTGTGGACTAAGGGGAACAGGTCCCTACTGTGATGCCCAAGAAAGGGACCAAGCCACATAATACTCACGTCACTGCTGTCACAATTTAGCACACATAAAATACAAAAGTGGGTTTATAAAGCAGCAGCAAGATCCTACAGAATAAATCTTTATCATCTTATTCAGCATGGCCTGAAGAAGCAAACGGCATTAAGTAAAGGAGGAATATCTAAAGCAGTGTGGGGGCTGCCATGAAATATAAGCAAAAATAGTGTTACAATAAGTAACACTTAGTGACTAAGCTGGGCAAGTGAGGTAAAGAAAGGCTCCAAGATACTGAAAACAGATTCATCCTGTGCCTCCCATTCACTGGGATATGTAACCCAGCACTTCTCCTCTCACGTCATGGGTACCACACCAGCCTGGGCTTCTTCAGCTCAGCAGTAGGAAATGAATTTCACAGAAAAAAGAACGTTTCATTTCTCAGAAACTGCTCATGGGGAAAAGACTATTTGAAAGCAAAAAAAAAAAAAAAAAAAAAAAAAAAAAGGGGGGG
>WAAG01052507.1:9635-33023 GCA_013390105.1 Tichodroma muraria
TTTTTCCCGGTCAGCCTGACTTGCTTCCCCCTCCCCCCCCAGGCCCGACGGCCACGTGGGGGAAGGGGGAGCAGAGAACGTTCGGCAGGAGCTGTTACCTGTGTCTCTGCCGGAAACCAAGAGAGAGCTGATTCCTGGGTTTGCATTTAAAAAAGGTGTATCGTAAAAGGCGTACCCACGCTTTCATTGGTTTTATCAAGTGTCAGTAATACACATTGGCCAATCACGGCCAAACTACTACAGCCATTCACACAAACTGTAAAGCCTGGAAGAGCAGACCTTCAAACAAGTGTAATTAAAAAAAAACAGCAAATTTAATAGCTCCCACAAGATCTTACCAAAATGTCATCTTTTCTTCCAGAAAGCTGCTGGACAGACAGCACTCTTTGTTTGGTTACAAAAAAGCATTGGTTGCACCGGTTTCACTACACTGTGTTCCCCTAAGCAGGAGGGGCATTTGTAACCCATATATCCACCTGTTCCATAGCCTCAGTGATTAGACTGCCAGCAATTTAGCCCCAGTGTGGATAGCTGCTTGCTAGGAATTGATGGAGAAGTTCAAACATAGACCCATTTCTTTCCTGATACTTTTCATCTGAATGTGCAGCCAGCTGCCGTTGCCAAAACCTTCTCATCTCCATCAAAAATGAGATTCCATCTGATTTATGCCATCTCTGCTAAGCACAAACATCTCATGCTTAGCCCTGTCTACATCCCATGTGCTCTCATCACCACCAGATTTATTCTGAATCTTCTCTTCCTCCTCAGCTTCCCACTGGTTCTTAATTCTACTTCTGAGATAAGTGCTGCTGCCATTCAGTAAATCAAATATTCTATTCTCCATTTCCTCCTTCTGTCCCTCAGAACTTGTCTTCCTCTTTTTCCCTGGTTCTTTTGGCCCTCTGTCGCCATCTGTCATCTCTCAACCTCTACCTGATGTGTATCAGCAGCTCAACATGAGACACCTCTTCTAAGAGGTGGCATGACCAATTTCACACCAAGTCATTAACCCACTCCTGGGTGTCACACAAATGTAAACTCATACCCAACACCTTGCACTGAAGCCCAGATCACCTCCCTTGTCCTCCAGAAACCACCGGTGGTTACTTATTAGACATACTAAGTCTACATGCAGCCAGTAACTACTTTTGCAAGTGCAAATAATGTTTTATCTTCTTTGCTGAATATCCGTACTGATAATGATGCAAGCATTCAGGCCAGGGTTTGTGGATGCAACATACCATGATCTCTACTGGAAGTCTCCAAATTCATTTTACAAAGGCAAGGACAGGCAAAGCTGCAGGCACATTTCTGTCTTAGCCACTGTGCTCTTTTTGTACATCACCGCTGCCACGGAAACCTGGGGCCTGAACTGCAGAGGCTAAAGTGCTGGAGCACAATGCCTCAGCAAATGAGGATGTCACCCTCCAGGTTTCTCCTTGCTTGGAGAAGTTTCTCCTTGCTTTGCTGTGAAGTGGAAAAGTTTCTTGGTACACTGCCGTGGAGCTCAAAGATAGAGAAGGTTTTGGACTTGCCCAGGGATATCTGATCCAATTAGGGACTGACTTCACGTAAGTCTCCAAAAGAGCCCTTTCCCTCTTCTAAAAGCTAGGATGTTTTTTCTAATTGCTGCTAAAAAGGCCATACAAGCATGGCAGGCTGCCTACTCTCCTGACTACTAAGGAGCTGGGAGAGAACTGCCACCACCCTCCACAGCTATCAGACTCTAGGAGCCCCAAGGCTCTTTCACCATATGTCAGTGAGGGGCCCTGAGAAGTAGACATTCAGAACCAAACACCTTTACATTCACAGCTGTCATCCAAACAGTGAGTGACTTTAACTAGCCGTCACTCCCAAAGGGAAATCCAGTGCATCATCAGGACAGAAACAGCTATGTTTTGGCCAGGATTCACACAACACCAGAGCCCCAAGCCCCTCACAGTCTCCTGCTCAGCACTGCTTGGTGTTCCGTCCTCCCCCTTGGAGAAGGACACCCAGAACAGCCCCTCCCCACCACCCAAATGAGCACCTGTAGGCTCTGCATAGCCACCACCCTTCTGGAGCCAAGGCACACATGCTCAGTCCAGCCTTGAGGGTTCTGGAATATTTTTCTCAGTATTTCTAACAGCAATGATGTGATCACACATTTATCTCCATAGCTGCCAGCTCAGCTTAGAGACATATTTTTTTTTAAAATGTCTTGTCAAGACACAGTAACATAAGCATTATCTTTGAATTATAGCCAATCTAAAAATTATGTTGTGCCTTTCCTGTCTTCAGTGCCTCTATGGCAATAAGTCACTCTGCCAGTTCAGTTAATCGATAAGGAGAGTTTTGCTTACAAGGTACAAATATATATCCTTTGAACAGCTGGGGGGAACATCAGTGCACAAAAACCCACTCCCACTTACACACAGGGGCCTGGAACACCATCTTCCATTCGCATTCAGGAGCTGCCCAAATACCCATGTTTGAGTTGGATGGCTGCCCCTCCCAGGAAAAAAAAACAAAACACATAGGAATGCAGACTAATCCAGAAAGCTATTGTTCATCCACAGATCAACTCCTGTAAGTGTAAAGACATCTAATCTGAAAAAAAAAAAAAAATAAATAAGAAAGAAATGGTGGAGGGAGAAAGAGGAGTGAGGAGACTTTCTGTGATATGGCCAGCTGCTGACCTGCTCTATTTTCAACTTCTTCAAGTTTAAAAATTGAAAAAGATGAACTATCAAATGTGACAAATGCTGCAGCAAAGCTCTGCAAGTCTTGAGGACAGCAAGAAAGAATGTTTAGTGATTACGCTTCTGAAAAGAATTTATTTAAGTAAAATGCCTGGGCTGGTGCTTGGGAGAGGAGAGTACACTGTCCCCTGCCCTCCAGTGGCAACTCCAGGGTGTCCATGGGCTCCTCCCACACAGATGAATCCCTCCGTTTGTCCAGAGGCTGCAGCCATACTCAGCAGCCTCAGCAGTGGGCTGGCAATGCCATGGTGGGCCAGCACCAGCACCACTGTGGCATACAAAGGTCGAGAATTCAACCCCTGTGATTCTTCAAAGATAACTTCCCTTTATCTCTGCACCCCAGGAGTGCTGCATAGCACCAATGGACCTGTTGTCCACCCAAAGATATTGTAGATGTGGAAGCAGTGGAAGGAGCAACTAAAATATGAGAGCCAAACCCAGACCTGTGATGAGAGCCTCAGTGGAGCTGTAAACAGGAAGAAAGGTTCTGAGGAACCAAAAATCCACAGCTACAGGAGTGAGACCAGGGCACTGGCATCATTCTATCCTTCCCTTCTCAGTAAATTGGGGACACTGCTGTCACTGAAGCCACCTGAATATTTACACTTTTTTACTAACACTCTAAAAGAAATGAAGATTTTCTTCCTGGAGTGCCCTTTGCTCAAAAGTAGTGGACAACAACAGGCACCCCAGCTAGTTCAAAACTCTCCTGCCACCACCAAGCAGCAGGGCTGCCCACGGCTCTGACGTTTCTATTCATGCATGTATATGGAATTAAAGAATTTTGGTGTTAGTACTTTCCCAAAGGGATTAAAAACTGTCAAGAGCTTTAGCTAAAGTACTTAAATAATTGCAGTCCATAAACCAGAAAATTGTTCATCCTGTCTCTAAACCAGCAAGTACAAAAAGCTAGATTTAAGTACCTATTTAATTCAGGAAGAAAATCAGACCTTTCCCAGCATAGTCCAGAAAGCTCACCATGTATGAAACGCCTATTCCAATTAGCACTTCATTCACTCCAGAAGTTTTAAAAAACAAGCCCAGCAGGCAACATGGAGCACTGCAATCTGTTAGTGCAGAATATTTCAGAGTACTTCTTAAACCTTGAACATCACAAACAATACTAATTGATTACTCTTTTATATTGCTCCAGGAAAGATGAATGCCAGCATGTGCCTCCTCCTGAATGACTCCTGTCTCCAATATCCCTGGTACAGCCCAGCTTTTCAGGTTGGTTTCTGGTAGAAATGCACCCCAGTGTCACCATGCCTGAGGTCACAAAGCCTTTTGGAGGCACCTTCCCATCGGACTTGCACACCAGCACCAGAGCATCCCCCCTGCACCCAGGAGCAAAGAGAACCACTCAATGTGACACCAGCTGAGAAGGGGCACAGCTCTGGCTGTGGAGCTGCACGAACAGCTCTGCATCCTTGGGCATGTGGCACTAAGTCCTGCGTTGTGACACCTCCCAACAGCTAGCACCCAGCACCACAAGCCTCCAAACGAGCCTCATGTCAAGGGCAAAAGCTCCTTCCCTAACCACCACAGTTTGTTCTGAGGGCCCATTTTGGGGTGTACAAGCCCCATAACCTGGCCAGTTATTCCTTTGCCATGCTAATTTATAGTGAGGCACTCTTCCTGAAAGAGGGCAGCTCCAGCAATGCTTCTGCCGTGACTTCACATCTCATAGCAAGATAAGCTTTACGTCTGACAAAACTGAAAGATCACAGCCCCAGGCTCTGGTCATGAAGCAGCTCTGGAGGATCAGCAACCTCCCTCTCCCTCTGGGAACACGCCTTAAGCAGCCCCTGCCCAATTTCCTGCTCTCATCTCTCATCCTGTTCTCTTTATACTGAACATTTTTCACACTGGCATACAAATTGCAAGTGCAGCCCAAAATGATCCCCTCCATACTTTCAGTCCCCTGAGGTTAACAAGTAGGTCTCTACCTCATAGTTTTATAGGTCCGTTATGTTCTTTGATTAGCAGCTCTGTCCCAGACTCAATGGCTTTGGAATAAATTCAGAAGGTTTGTTAGCTAGTGTTTTTTAAACTGATTATTGCAGTATTTTGCAAATTACATAGAGATTTTTCATATTTCAGACCCACTTATAAGCCCCAGCATCCATGGTCTTCATTAACTGCAGTGAGCACCTCAGTGATGGGAGTGGAGGTGGCAAGGTCACTGGAGGTGATGCCACCAGAGCTCTCCACTTTTTGTCAGACCTTCCCAGTCAGGTTTCCTTGCTCTGATGTGCAGGGCCTGGCAATCCCCATTGCTTATGCAGCTGATGAAGTCCAAATGGAATAAATGATGGACCAACATAATGAAAAATTTCCCCTAATTTCCCCATTCATTTTAGGTATTTCCCTCACAGCAGTGGGACACAGTAAACAATATGTACAGCAGCTCTGCCATCATCAGCCCAAGGCTGGCCTGGAGCAAACTAACCTGCAGAATCAGATGCTGATTTTCCCCAGCCAGGTCTGGATTGCCTCCTGGTGACCCAGACAAAACAGAAAAGTGATTGGGGACCACTGATCCAGGACTGGCCATGTAAACACTGCAGGCTCAGGTGGAACAAATGGGCCCCACGAGTCAAAGCGGGGTAGTATGAGCTGTCACTGTACAACAGCAACAATTACTCTCACATCAAGATACCAAGCACAGGAAACCTCAGGCAGCATAGCCGGAGGGACAGTAAGGAACTATTACAAGTTTCTTTATAAAAGACTGTATTGGAGTAATAGATTAAAAAGCAAAAAGGTAGTTGTAGCATTGTGAAATACAAAATATGAATTGACCCATTCATTTAATAACATCTCTGACTCCCTTTTCTTGCCTTTGTATATCAAACAGCTGTCCACGGGCAGCTTTTATAGGACACAGGAGTGGTGGGATCTGCCCTGGGGAAAAGGGGGATAAATTCAGCCCAAGTGGGATGCTGCTGCCTTTGCTCAGTGCCCTGGAACACAGTGCACGCCCGTGGAGGCACATGTCCAGAGCAGAGAGAATTGGGCAGCTCTGCCACTGGGCTGACTCTTCCTCGCAGCCTCACTGCTGGGAGAGGGCAGCTCGGACCTGGGATCTTCGTGGCCACTCCAGCCCACAGCAGGCTTGCTGCCCGTGGAACCGTGCCCCCTGGCATGCAGGGTATGCCAGCCACGCAGGCATGGCCCTGCTAAAGCTCTTCTGCTCTGGATACAGAGTTATTTATAGGCAAGAGAAAATAGACTCTGCAACCCAGTGCTGATCTTCTGAACTTTGGCAAAAAGCATTAGGAAAAAATGCAAGCAGTGTATTTTTTACTAACATCTTTCAGTAGAAAGGTCATTCACCAGCATAATAAAAACCAAAATACTTTAAAAGAAAACAATTTTGTCCTCTAAATCATAAATAATATATGTAGTCACAGAACTCTTATCATTGACTAATATTGCACCATTTAAAAAATATTTAAAATTATCATGTATGTGACCTTAGGGAACTACCAGATATTTTATGGTGTCTAATGGAATCAGGGCATGAAAACTTAGAACAAAATAGACACAGGAGAAACTACCAAGTCATAAGAACTCAAATCACAGCAACACAGTTACACACACTGACCTACAGCTTAAGTAACGCAATCAATATAACCCATAAAAAGTAAAGAAAAGTAGAACTACACAAACTTAAAAAAGCAGAATGAGAATATCAATTAATTAAAAAAAGTCAGACTTTGAGTCTTTGGCAGAGAGGAGATATCCTCCCCAGGCTGGTATCCACAACATGTCTGGTGAGCTTAACACCAACTGGAGTCATCTCAAGAATAAACCTCAGTGAGTTCATTATGCAATGTCTTTTAAATTAGTTTTCCCCTTTGAAACAAACTTTTTTGGGTTTTCCTATTACTTCTAGCATGACAAATGTTGTGCAGTGTGTCGTTGTCAAAGCCTCAAAGGACATGTAGCCTTAATCAATACTGGGAATCAGTAATCAATGGATAAGACTATGTTGTTTAGCAAGGAGCTCTGAAAGCACAGACATCCCAAATGATGTGTTAGGGAACAGGATGACACCAGGATCCCACGCTGACAAACACAGAGCACAAATCAGTGTTCCCAAGAGCTGCGAAGGACCTGTTTTAAGGCACAGCTGAAAACAAAACGCGATATCCTGCATAGGGTGACAGTGTAAGAAGAGCAGTTGTGGACCCTTCAAGACCAAGACCAAGGGACAAAGAGAGAAAGCAATTGCTCCAGCACCATTTTCCTTGATGCCCTTTACATGAGCGGCATTGCTGTGCAACTGCAGCGGTTCCTCTATCACCTCCAGCAGAGAAAGAGCTCTGCCCTTGGGATTCCCATTGTCACTTTCTGCCACTGCAGCTCAAGCAGCCACTTCTAGGACATTACCTTTTACCATGTCACTAGGTAGAGAAAATCAGGATTTTGAGAGCAATGCGTGTGTGTTTGCAAACATAGTCTCTGCTCCAGCTTTCCTCCTCCATTGCTTCATGCTGCTGCAGTGCTCTGAGGCACAACTGGTCATTATGGATTGAAGGCAAGGCATTAGTCTGTAAACATTTATGCAATATAGAGCAAATGAGACAGAGAATATCCAGTAGCCCAATAATTAGAAAGATCAATTTTAGTATCCCTAGTTCAGTTCCTGTTCCAGAGACTAATGGGATACAAATACAGAGCAGGATTAATCTAATCCAAGTTTAGATATCTACATTACCATTCCTCATTCCAAGCTTTTTGTGCAGGACACCAATGGGCACTTTTAGAAAACTGTATTTGTCTGACACCTTTAGGAATGAATTAATTATTATGCAGAAGCATCTAAAAATTTCCACTGACTGGAAAAAGTGTGCAAGGTCACTAGCTCCAAGTCATGTCCAACATCTCCATTTCTGAAGTCAGGATAGTTAAATCTTTACTGAAATATTCCCAGATGCTTTCAATTTGAGTCATGTCCAGAGGATATCTATAGGATCAGTCTGCATGAAGGAGTTAAGCAGTTAAACCCTGAGGGTTCAGCCAGAGTTATTTGTTACCTGTGTGCAACACCTCCACTCAGTCACCCACAGCTGGGGCAGAGGCTCAGCTCCATAGGCAGTCAGGAGGAAGCTGAGCTGCAGTTCTGCCACAGTGGGACAACCTAGGGAATTGCTACCAGCATCAATAAGGAAGGTGACCAGGCCCTTCTGCGAATTGGAGCCTTCCTACCCAGGAGGTCCTGCTGAGACCAAAACTCCCAGTGCCTCGTATTGTCCTGCCTGCATTGCTTGCACAGCCACTGCCTGCTGTGGCCCCAGAACACATGTGCAGTGCTCAGAAAGTAACACAAAAGTGAGCAACTGTGGGTGTCATGGGTTATAAGAACGAATTTTTTACAGTACATCTAACTAGCAGGTAATTACTAATGTGCTTGCAAAGGTGTCATTTTGGTAACTTACACTCTCTCTTTCCAAAGTCCACATTTGCATGGCAGATCCCGTGTCCTCTTCCGGAGAGATGATACTGCTTTCACTGTGATGTGCATTCAGTGTCTGGAGAGCACAGCTCAGGATTTGGTGTAGAGCTGTTAGAGAGAGATGTGTATATCTAACCATGCACACAGTTTCCCTCAGAGTGCAGTTCCTGGGGGCTCATCACAGGTCCCTTCTTTCAGGTGCTTTTGCCTGGAACCTGTTAGTGCATCTGTCCCTGACCCACAGTCCACCATCCCAATCTGATTCCTCACCCTTGCTTACCTTTCCTTCTTGCAGATCTCCCACATGATTTTATTTTTGGGTCTGGTGGGTTTTTTCCCCATAAATTATCCCTATGGGATTTTTTTTTCTCTTTTAAAAGAATACCAGATATTTTCAAAATCTAAGTCTGGGTCTCTCAGAAATGAGACCAGGTCCTCACAGAATATGGAAGAAATCAATACCTGGGTACTAACTTCTTCCTTTGGGGGCACAGAAGCAGAATTATTTTCTACTTCTTTGCACATGTGATAGGATTGGTGCAGAACAGAAGATGAAATGGAACTTCCCTGCCTAAAGAGGGCACAGCAAAGAGGAGCTACACATGCATGGACAAACACACATGTCCACAGAATCGCATCCCAACAGTGGCACAAGCAACCCCTGCTCAGATTTTCACCAGTAAAGCCTCTGTAGGTACATTCAGGCCTGACTTTCTCTTGTACTGGGATTGTTTGGGCTTTCTATCATGACACCTGAATTTTGTGTTGTTTTTCTTATGGTAGTCCTGACCTTGTAGTTATGTATATCAAATGAGTATTCTATTCTCAAGAAAATAAAAGGTTACTCATATGAAACAATGAAGTGAGTGGGTTTAGTGAGCATTGTCTGTACCATGCCTGAATCCCAAAATACTCTTTAACTTCCTTGGCTCTCTGAAAAATGGTTAGAGGCTGGTACAGAAGCCCAGAAGATAAGGGGATAATGTGTATGTCTCGAATAACAACAGCTGGGTGACTCTGGAACCAACCAAGGATTGTTGGTAATAACATGCTGTGGAAAAGAACAAGATGTGTCTGGAGAAAGGGGAACATACTGAGGCAGGGCAGTACTTTTCAGTGACAGACATCCTTTTTCTGGCTGCTGGAGATAAGCACAACACAGTCCAGTGCAGGCATGAAATGGAGCTGAGAAGTGGGCATGGAACGTAGGGAGGAGATCAAGACCACCCAGGACCCCTGAAACCCTCCCACTCATATCCAGAAAGGTCTGAAAGAATGGACTCTGCATGATCACTAATTCACATAGAAAGAGAGGAAATGGTTTTCAGGGCAGGGAAAATTATCTACAAAAAGGTACCCCCACCAAGACTGGGCATCTTTGTTTTTTTTCTTTCTCTTTTTCATCTTTCTTATTCATTCATCTCTTTTTTTCTCTCTTCTTTTTCATCTTACATCTTTATCCAAAACCCACTGTCATGTGCTTATATAGTAGGTCAGGGACTAACGTACCTATTTCCATGCCAAGTTTGTAATTTACTAATAAAACTTCATGTTTTTGTGGACCCTCTGAGTTGTGATTCCTTTCAACAATGAGCATTTACAAATCTCGAGGGCTCCCTCTCCCTTAAGGGTGGGACGACGCAGCTGTTTAACAAAGTGATTAGAACAGTTATCCCCCTGTACCACACTGACACTGGTGGAAGAGTAGGACATTATGATCATGATATGCATAGCTGAACTATGTTTGTCTATTCCAGACTTAGCCCATCCAAGATTTTTCATATCATAAGGAGACAACCAAGCGATGACTGTGGTTACAATCTACTTGCACCCTTCACAGCTCACACTGACATTCCCTTGCTACTAAGTAAGTGACATGAAAGGCACAATACAAGTTGGAGGACTGGTGGCAATTTTTTATTTCTTACCTAGGTGGTACATTAATCAGTTGTATTTGTAGCATAGGGATTTTGAGAACAGGAATTCAAAAGCTTTTTTTTTTTTCCTAATCCCTTTTAATGACTGCAGGATTTTTTGTTTCCTTCTAGTATTTCCTCCAAGGAAGAAAAAGCCTTTGAATTAAACTAATGTTAGTTGTCTATTACTGGATAGCACAAAGAGAGACCAAAATTAAGGACTAACAATATTCTGAAACTAGCATGACCTTAACTTACAGCAGGTTAATAAATCACTTCAAATGTAAATCTCTCTTTGCTCTCACCTTGAGATCTGAATACCTTTAATCAAGTTGCATAATAGAAATTTTGATGATCAAAGCCTGCAACTGCTGGTAGAGTGAGACTACAAGTTGGAGAGACAGCTGGGACTTAAAGTTTGTGCTGTTCAACAAAAAATGCTTTGGAAATTCAGTCTCTCAGGATCCTATAAAACATAACAAAGTGTTGCAAAAGGTTTCAATATTTAACAAAAGCCATTGTAAACCTTTTGAAGCCCAGCATGGGAACACAGGGGGACCAAGGAGATAGGAAGGGATCAAAGAGTCTTTGGGGCAAGTTACAAAGTCAATGTTCATGAGCACAACTGTGGGATGAGTTGTGGCAGCCTGTGTCCCAGGAGGGCACTCCCCTGGGACAAGGACAGCTGACACCACCAGAGCTTGGGGACCTGCACCTTGCAGCACAAGCACATGGGATGCAGAGTCAAGCCAAGACTCACGAACCTGAGAGAATCAAGGATAAATGTAGGGGTTCTGTCCTGCTAAGGAACTGGAGGGCAGCTGCAGCACCAGCATCTTAACACTGCTGTCCTGCAGCAGCTCTTTGTGGGAGTTGAGGCAAAGGTCCAGTGTCACTCATGCTGTGGTCTTCTTTAACATCAACACAAAATAGACCTGCATGCATCTGAATTCTTTTTTTTTTGTTGTTAATTACCTACATACCAAAATTCTGCAGGTATGAACAGGCAGTGTTCATAAGCCTTCAGTCTGAAAATCTGGGAGGAGGAAGACAAAAGGGCAAACTGAAGACAGAAGAAAACTCAGAGTGGCATTAACCTTCTTGACATGCTTCCCTCTCTACATTGTACCAGGCTGCTAAATTTAAGTGTTTGTGGTTTTCTGAGGATGCTCTTTTTCAAGCATTTGCTCTCTAGGGTCTTCCTACTGGGGTGCAAAGGAGCATAAGGCTGTCATGGTTTTCTCCCTGTTTATCAATATTACTGCTCAGAGTCACAAAAACAGCTTCATCTTAGAGATGTAATTTATGGGGGTGTGTGTCCCTCCACACTCAGGAAGCTTCTAAAAGGGAAAAAAAAAGTGTCCTTACAAGAATAATAAGTTTTATAAAACTCTTAATCATATAAATCAGACCAAACTCCCTGTGAAATAAAAATGAAAGCTTGGCTCCACTGGAATAAAATATAAAACTCTGATTTCAAGGTGGACAGGATTTCACATAAACCTAGAAGAGAAATGAGCTGTAATACCTGGTTTATTTCAGTGCAGGGGAAACATCCCCAGCAGAGTAACAGGCTACTTGAGCTCTTCAAACCTTTTATGAGGAACATAAAAGCCAGAGATCTGGTGCCAAATACCCTGCTTGGCTCTCTCCAAAATGAGGAGTAATTCTTACATACTATGGAGGATTTCAGCACATGCTCAAAAGCAAATACCTGGATTTGCTTCATCCAAAGCGAGAAAGAGTCTGTAGGTGTGCAGAGTGCTGCAGTGCCCTTCTGCCCCTATGTACTCTGCAAAGCTGAGCTGGCCTGGAAACATGGACAACCACAGTCTCAGGCCACCTCAGCTTAGAAGCATGATTCACAGCAGCCATCTCTGATTATCAGTGTAACAACTGCAAGCTAGATCATCTAGAGTCAAAATCACCCCTTCACAGAGAAGCAAAGGCAGGCTCACCAAGCTGCCCTTCCCTGCTACTTTGTGCCCCAGAATGAGCAACATTAACGACATTTTGGCCATGGGTTTTGTTTATCTAGTATCTTCTGTTAGATATGTAAAGCAAAGCATATTAAATGCACTTATATGTGTACATATTTGTATGCAGTCCACATACTTCAGCCACTTTCTTACAGCAGTCTGCCCTAATAGATTATATCCATCACAGGTCCTCAGGTTCCTTCTGTTTCTCAGCAGAGAACCTGGGAAGGCAGCTCAAGGGAAAGGGCTGCTGCTCTTTAAACGCTGCATCCCCCCTCCATGAAATGCTGGTCTCAGGAGGAAGCAGAGCCCGGCTTGGAGCAGAAGAGTAATTGCCTTCTGGAAGTGAGCTGCAGCACTCAGAGCATCTGTGCCTTCAAAACGCAGTTTTCAGTCCCCATCTGCAGGCAGGATGGAGCAGGGCAGCTCAGCACCCCAGCTAGGCTGGGGGGCATTAGGCTGAGCTGGGCCTGGGGCTGGGGGACACCGAGTTGAGCTGGGTGAACCATGGCACTGCTGGGGAGGATGAAGAACAGCCATTCTGTCCAAATCATGGCAGGAGAGAAGATTTTGTCTCCATCAGTTAATCACCAGCCAGAGTTTTAAGGGTCTGGTCTGCACAAGGGGTTATAAAGGGGCAGCTGGGGGGTAAGTACAGACATGGGATGTGTACACACACCTACTTTTGATGAAGTGACAAATGGGGGACACAGGCAGACACATCTATGTTTGCAGCTGGGCAGAGCAGGTACATTCCTGGCAGTGCTTCATGCTTAGGGGAAGCATCAGGGATGCAGAGAAGAGCAGCACAAACCCTGCAGAAACAGGGGGTGTGCATCCAGTGCTCAGGCTGGCGCCTTGCTCTGGTGACCAAAGCAGCCCCAAACCACAGCAACTTCCCAAGCCTCACACCAGGCTAGGATTTCGTGACAGCTGAAAGAAGAAAGACAATTACCAGCTCAGACAGCAATGCATAGATCAATTACATGAGCAAAACCACATCAATTCCCAGATTTCCAGCTCTATGAAATGGCTATACACATGACAAATTTGGGCAGAGGGGTGTGTGCAGCTGAACTGTGAGCTCCACAGCACATATATGGTGGCTCACTGTTTCCTCAAACACCAACAACCATCAAGCTCCTTCTTATACCAAAGACTTTGTTTGCTTGATAAGTCGATGCCCAAACCCTAAGGCAGTGAAATCTTTAAGGCAAATTTTCCTTAGTTCCTACACTGGAAAGCAAAGATTAAGAGCAACATGTTGAGCTTCAGCCCAAGGCAAAAGAAAAGAACAAGTTAATCAATGCTTTCAGGTGAGATACTCTCCCCTTTAGCTGAGGAAGCATGAGGAAGGTTTTGATTAAAGTCCTCCTTCCAGCCCTTTCCCATTTTAGGACATTTCACCATTATCTAAGCACTTTCCTTCACCTGTTCACAGACAGCTTCCTAATATAGGCAATGTTACTCAAATTTGTCAAAAGTAATTTAAAAACTCATCAACATCAGAAAACTGTAAAGCAGAATATTAACCCCCAAGTCCAGCAAGTCAAGAACTGCACTTCCACTAGTTTCTAATGAAGATTACTCTGTAGCAAGTTTGTCTTCATTTTCTGTTGTGACACAGTCCTCTAATTAATACATTTTTACAACCAAAGTAATGAGTTTTCTATATTGTATCTGTCTAATAATGTATCTCCCAAGAAAAACGAGATTAATCATTATTTTAAAACACTGGCTTTATGGGGTTTTTATTTCATTTCTGAGATCTGCACAGATAAATCAAAAAAACCACCAGTTTCCATCACCCTCTCAGAATAGAATTAATTTACCATAACAAAAAATGGATGGGAGCATCAGAAGTGCTCACTCCAATATGCTCACAGTGACTAATACCATGAATACGAAAAACTATCTTAACCCATATCTAGGTTGCAGATAGATGTTGGCAGAAAGGAAGACAGAGGAAATGAATGTAATCACTGGAAAATATGTAAAAATGACAGAGAGAGGAAAGTCTAGACAATGTGAGATGATTGCCACGCTCTCCAGCTTGGAATGCAAAGCCTGTCTTCTGATTGTTCCGAGGTTTAAACTGCCGAACACACACTGCTCTTCAAACCCATATGGGCAAGCAATTTGCCATATGTTTTAGAACATGGCACAAGTACCCAGAGATGCACTGCTGCTAATGCTGCAAATAGAAAAAAGAGAGAAATGCCATCCCTGTCTCTCTGATACATTAACAAGGGAGTGAAGTGAGTGAAGTGTTCCAGGCTTGTTTTCAAAAAAAAAAAAACAACCCTCTACATGGTAACTTTTCCTTCTCCATGCTTGTACCCATGCAAGTTTGCCCTGGTTCCCTGAGCCCTGTCACCAAAGAATTGATCTGGGGGTTCTGGGTTGATGGTAAATTATCAGCAGTGTGTCCAGGCAGCTGAAAGGTCCAACTGTGTCCTGGGGTGCATCCAATCACAGTATTACTGGCCAGTCAGGGGAGGTGATTGTCCTGCTCCACATTGCCCTGGTATGCACTCTGTGCAGTTTTGAGCACCTCAGTGTAAGGAGGATATAGAGCTATTAGAGAGCATGTAGAGGAAAGTGATTAAGGTGGTGAAATTTCCTGAGGACCAAATTTACAAGGAGTGGCTGAAGTCACTTGGCTTGTTCAGTCTAGAGAAGGGAAGGCTGATGGGTGACATCATGGCAGTGTAAAACTTCTTCAGTGGGGGAGAAGAGAGGTGCTGATCTCTTTGGTAACAGTGACAGGACAATGGAACAAAGCTGCATCAGGGGAAGTTTAGACCAGACATTAGGAAAAGGTTTTTCACAGAGGGGTTGGTCATCACTGGAACAGGCTCCTGGAGCAAGCAGTGATGACACCAACCCCATAGGAGTTCAAAGAGCATCTGAATGATGCTCTTAGTCATATGGTTCAGTTTTAAACTGTCCTTAAAGAAGCAGGGAATTGGACTTGATCCTTACAGGGTCCCTTCCAACTTGAAATATTCTAAGATTCCAAACTATCCAGGTCCAGCAGTGCACTGTAGCCACCCTAATCTTGTATGGAGAAAAGACCCAGGGACAACCGCCTCCATGTACTGCCACCCCCTCTGAAGGACAGAAAGAAATCCTGGGTACCAGGACTCGAAGGAAACCACGTGTACTCCATTCAGCTTGACATCTTCCCTCTCCTATCTCTCAGCCTCCTTACACCATGAAGAGGTTACATGGGCAAAACTGCTTTTGTGAACTCTTACTCCCAGTTTCTATCATTACTCTAAACATCAACATTGCATGCACTCAGCCTTAAACTAATGAGGCAATGCCATCTTTCTGTAGGGAAAACGTGATCTCCTCAAGATCCCAGCTGGTGATTCTTGGTCTTCTCCTAAGTCTTTCTTCTACCCCCACGCACACACTGCTCTCCTCCATGTCTCGGTGATCCATTTGTCTGCTCCTCCAAACCACATCACACATGAACAGAACACCACTCCATCATAGAACCAACATCTCCTGCAAATACTAAAAGAAACTGTCAGCTGATGATGGCTCGTTCAGAGGAGAGTGTGCAAAATTTCTAAATACAGTGAAAAAAAATCTCTTATTGAATGGAGCATCTAAACAGCCTGTACAACCTCTCATACTTACCAGTGTTACATGTTGCTGATACACCACTCACCTGAAAAGTTGTCAAACACCACGGCAGGCTGTGGGCACTCACACATAGGTTGTCTCCGATCTTTTGAGTCTGATTATGTTGATGCTGGTTATAACTATTTACAGATCATAGTTTTAGGAGACTAACAGTGTTTGGTTGTAGTCAGTCAGTAGTTTGCTCCTTCTTAAGTCTGACATCTTAAGCAAAAAAGGTAGGCCTTCAATTTACCTTCAAATAAAAATTTGCAACCTGATTTCGATACTAAGATTTCTTCCCTCTGCCACATCAATTAAAAACTGGACAATCCTGCTGCTGGTATTAAATAAAGTGTATTAATAAGCACAGAAATAATAAAGATAGGAATAATATAATAATAAGAAATATATATTAAGAAATAATAAGAAATAATAATAATAAGAAATGGTGCTCACCATTCGGTGACTGCCCCAGTCAGAGGAGCATGCTGTCACGGCTGATCCTCACAACTCTGTTCCAAAGGCTCTGGAAATGTTTTCTTAAATAATAGCTGCATTTTAGAAGGAGTATTGCAGGGAATTAACAGTCCTGCTGTCTTGCTTTTTAACTTTTGGGTTTGTGTTCTGATACAATGAAAGCCTTTGCATTTTTAGAACACAGAACTGCACATGCAAGGAAATCTGTGGCTGAAACAGGTAATTTGTGCCCATAGCCCCTTGTGAAGAGAGAGTCTCCATTCTCTTTGTAGCTTCCCTTAAGCACTGTAATACTGTGATGAGGCACTCCTGAGCCTTCTCTGCTCCAGGGAGATCTAACTGCTTTAGTCTTTCCTCACAGGGCAGGTGTAGATGGTGGTTTGATCCTCTCCAGCCTGCCTGCATCTCCATCTAAGGTCAGTAGATGTTCTTCAATGTTTGATACCACAACCACTACCCAAGCTACCTAATACACATGATTTTCTTGTACTGCAGTTACTACAAGTTTTATAGAGCTGGGCTGGTATCTTGATGAGTTGAAGTCGCAGCTGCTGTTAGAAGGAGCTGATTCAAAGGTTGAGATCTGGAGAAAAGAGCATTGGTGTTCTCAGTATATTCCCCACCTGTGAGCTCCAAGTGCTATACCTGTATTATCAGTAGTAACTTCAACAAGGCACCAACCTAATCTTCAGTGAGACCTCCACTTATCTTCATGGGTGGGTTTAAATGTTATTTTCAAACATTAATAAATCTATTTTTCCTTTTATTTCAAGTTGCCCAGTTGAGGGAATTAGAAAGAAACAAAATATAAAGGTAGTGGCAAAAGCTGCTCCACTAGTCCCAGTAGTGTATTCCTCGGCTTTGCGTTATTAAGCCAACACAAAGAACATTTCCAGGAATACCATTATGCTGTTGCATAGAGAGAAATGTTTCTGATTAGCATGTACTTGATATGCTTAGAAAATTAGTTCTCCTTCAGAGAATTCCAGCAACAAGTGAAACATCTGTTGTTTTCTCCAAGTTATAACAATTATTTTGCAATTACTCTTTTGCATACTTTGAATTTCTACTTTTTTTTTGTCTAGAAAGCCAGGATTTGTGGTGCAATTGGAATTCACAATGTGCACATGTGTGTGGGAAAGAATAATAGGAAATAATGGCAGTGCCTAACTGCAGTGTTATGTCACCTCTAGGCTAAAATTGTTGGCCCTCTACATTATTTGCATTCACTGTATTCATTCTCCTCTGCGCACAACGGGAATTAATCCCATTTCAATAAATTCAATGGCTCCTATTTATTCCAAGGTTGATGGCAGTGATCCCTATTGTTTGTAGCCACACAATATGCCTTCTGCAGCCAAAAATCCAGCTTCCACCCCCTTCCCGAAGCACGTTGCTTGTGCAGCTGCGGCAGTATCAACGCTCGGGGTATAAACAACACTGAAACAAATGGTGTTAAAAGAAAACTCTAAGTGAGTTGGAGTAGCAACAGCATGGCAGCAGAAATGTGCAGAGGCACTTGGGAGAGGCCGGAATTGCTTCATCCAGTTTCACAAGTGGTGAAAACAGGTCATAGCACGGGCAAAAAAAGAGCTGTGAAGAGTCAGAGCCCTGGACAGCACAGAAGGCAAAAGACCGGTAATATTCACATCTATGACACTAGAGATAGACTCACCTCATTATATTCAGTGCAGTTTATCTGCTATCAGGAGCTATTGCTTCAAAAGGTGATGCACAAAGGAGAGGTGAGAAATGCAGGTTAAATACGGTACTTTGCTTTTCCTGCTGCGTTCGCCTGCACAATGACAGCACAAGTGCCCCGGGCGATGGCCCGTTTCCAGCATCAGCCTCCGAGGGTCATTTGAAGTTATTTCTGTCATCCACATAAGCTGAATGAATAAATAACTCACCAAATACACTTAGAAGCAGTCTAACTTAGCGCGGGTTTACAAAAGACTGGAACCAGAACACCTTGCTGAAGGACTGGGGTAAAATAACAGTGGTTCCCTCTCTGCAAGCTTGAGATTTTTTGTGCTATTTTTATCCATCCTGCAAACACTTTCAGGCCAGCCAGCAAAGGCCTTTGAGGAGTGCCTTTGACTCAGCTGCAAACCTACAGCCTGAAGATAACACAGGAGACGTATGGCAAAGCCTGGTCTCTGTCAGCCCTACTCCATTTGAACAGAGTAGCCTTGGTTCCAGCTGCTGGGAGGACACACGTCACAGGGACTGCCCTGCACAGAGATCTTGGCCAAGCAGGGAGGGCTCACTGCTTCTAGATGGGTTTTACACCTTTACACCCGGCAGCAGCGGTGCCGTAAGGGATTTCCAAAGTAACAGGCAAAGAACGAAAGCATGACCCCTGCAACTCTGCCAAAGCGGGAACAGCGTTTCCTCACGTGTGGGGTCAAGGTCAGAGCCAATCTTACCCATCCTTTAAGTTACTCACTTTAGTGAGACACAGCTCTCTCCGGGTACACCTGCGTGTCACCTGGTGCTGCCTGCAGGCTGCAGAGCTGCAGCTGCACAGATGTGGGCAGCTCACCAGCTGCTGTACCACAGCGCAGGGAGAGATCCGAGCGCTGGGGCAGGACTACGGAATCCACGTTCGGAAATCTTTTCTAAAAGAAAACTAATAAAATTTAAAAAGCAAAGAAAACAAATCTTCCTTTCCAATGGCAGCTGAACTAATTACACAGCTGCAAACACTGTTAAAATTTTACTGCAGAACTAAACAGTAAAGTTGAATTATCTGCCCTAAATTAAGTGGCTTGAAGTTTTGCATCTAATTCTGAGTTACCCACACACTTTTCCTTTTACACTCAAGAGAGAATTATCCCAGAGGATCACTGAAATGAGGGTCAAAGATCAACTGAATGAATTCTCCTCTAAAGGTAAATGTGACTTTTTAATTGACCCAAGGAATCCCTGGGTCCATTTGGCATCTAAAATTTAGACATCTCAGGACAAAGAACCCTACACAGCCCTGGGTACAGTAAGCAGAGCATGCAGAGCTGTTAGAGAGTGACTTTTCATCAAGGTCAAACTTTTATCCCTAGGCTGGTTGTCTTTGACCCCAATCAGCACTATTGTAGAGATGGTTTAATGAAATAATGGAGTGCTCCAAACAATTATTTCACCAAAACTCACTGGTTTAGTGTCAACTTCCACTTAGGTTCCATTTGTTTAACTGCAACTTTCAATTAGTTAAGTAATTCAGTTCCCATTAATTTTCATGTATAAGACAGAGCAAAAGCAAAAGATTTCATTTGATTAATATATATACATACCCAGAGACGCAGGCTTGGATTGTGATATGGGCAGAATGTTGCCAGCTAATTCCTGACAAATTTCATTACCAATAAGGCCATGCTCAAGAAGCAGGAGCTGTTTATGAGGGCTAGAAGTAAAAAGCTGGTGGGTGTTTAGGAATGCAAGCATGCCTAAACATAAAGTATTGTCATTCTTAAACAAAAGATTGAAATAATAAATTAAATTAGTAAGAAATGGAATATTTTTGGGAGCTTGCCCCTAAAGTGCAAGTGCTTTCCTTTCCTTGAAATGATTAAACATAGGTGAAACAAGAAATAAAATGGACAAATTTTTCTGTGGCATGACCTTATTTCCTACTCAGGATCATGAATTTATACAAGCTTGTATTGGACGAATTGCACTGACCAGCCATCAGTGCTATTTATTTTATCAGAGGTGCTTGTGTCCATACTGAATGTTGTAGCTTCATCTCTGAAGAGCCAGAAAGGAAATCTTTCTTGATTTCTCTCTCCAGAGAATTCCATTACTGGCAGCAGAAGACATGGCATTGCTTACAGCCCAGTGAATTTACTTCTCATCACAAAACCAAATCTACAGCAACTTCAGATTTCTGAAAGTTTGTTTAAGGATGGCGAAGTTTCCATTCAAGTGTAAAATGATTAAAGAGTGGGAAGAAATAGGGAAGAAATAAGTAAAAATATAAACTTAAAAAAAAAAAAATCTTATTTAATAACACTTTTGGAGAGTTATTTGTAACATACTGAGGTACATATTGACTTTCCAGCACTTAATATAAACTAACTAATCTAAAGTAATGCTCTACAGATATTTTACACTTGCATAATTCAAACATTCCATAAGGACCTAAAGGCACCAAAGGTAGCTGGGGGAAGCTCTCAAACAGCCTGACAGACAATCCAGATGGCATCAATCAGACAGGTTTCTTTCCCCTTTCTCATTTATTCCTATAGCCACACTGCAAACGCTTCCTGATGAAACCGAGATGGGACTTACAATTTGACCTGAGTTTCTACATTAACATCCAACTAAAATCCAAGGTCTTACGTACATGCTTATACTTAAAACTCCAGTGTGTCTTTGTCATGACAGCACTAAAACAAGTTCTGCTGAGACCTCTCTGCCAGCAAGCCCAACCTGCCTTAAACACGACACAACACCAGCTGAAGTGCGTCCAGCTGCCCAAGAGTCCTGGCTGCTGCGGCAGGAGCCCTGTGCTGCACCAGCCCCGAGCAGAGCCCGCTGCAAGGCACTGCTGTCAGGCTGGAGAAGCAGATCCAACTCCAGGCACATCAGGCTGGCAAATTCTCCTTCACATGAACCCCCCCTGCACCAAATACCTTACAGTGAGCAATACTCCACAGCACCCTCAAGACTACCGGTCGCCCATGCAAATGAAACTGCATAGGGCATAGCATTTGAGGATCAAAACGACCAAAGAGGACAGACAACTGGTGGTAGCAGCTGATCAGCTCTGAGACACAGGACATGAGGATTCTCCACATTTAGAACCATCTCTTCACATGCTTTAGCCTCCCCTAGATGATTTGGGCAAGCTGCAGTGATCAACAGCCACAGGTTGACAAAGCCTTCAGCCTGCAATATGACCATCCACAGAAAGACCAAGTAACAAGGGACAAGACTCACCGTTTGCAACCTCCTCTGATTTCTGTCACTGTCCCTAAACTGTCCATTACAAGTCCTGCCCCAGTCCTAATCAGGGGAAGTAGCAGCACACTATGGGGAAAGATCTTGGTGTCCCTTTCCTACTGAAAAGGCTTCACATGAAGGCCCTTCTGAAGGCTGCCTGTGTGTCTAGAGAACGTACACGACATGCCAGACTCCAGCACTGATTGACTGCTTGAGACAATGAAGAGGAAATCTTATCTCCACCAAGCTCCAGGCAATGCTGGGCTCAGGGGCTATACTTCATAATGCAGATATCCAACTCTGAAGGCAGAACTGTCACCAGAAGTGGGTCACCAGCTTCAGCTATCAGAGGTATTCCACTCCCTTTCTTTGCCGGGTTATCCCTCTCACAAACCATCCATGGCAGCCTTGGACACTTCCCCCTTCCTGCGACAGCTGTTTGGTTGCTGTCACCAGTGGGGTCTATTTGCTCTGTCAGGAAGGCAAAGGCAAAAGGAGCAGCTAAAATGAGCAGAGCTGACAGGTATTACTACAACACCTCTATCAGCACAGTCAGGAACACTGGCAATGCAGGTATCTCCTGGTGTTTTGTGGTCAGACACTCCCCAAGGCCCAGCAGAATTGCCAAGATGACCTTCTGTCTGAACACCCCCCATACAGAGACTTCAAAAGACATATGCAGGCTCTGTCCATCACCAAGGACAAGATGATGGTGATTTTCAGTAAAAGGAAGTGACAGCAAAGCAGGGTCCTAACAACCCAGCTGAGACTCATTACTTTTCCTAAACTGACAAGGTACAAAGGCAGTACTCATGAGGAAAGCCACAGTAAAATGGTGAACTGTGTGAAGACTGTTACGGGGGTTTTCAACAAAACAAACATCAGCACCTTCTCAAGATGACTTCCCCTGCTGTCCTGCAAGAATTGCATTGGAAAAGATGACTGCTTTCCCCATTGGAAAAGATGACTGTGTCAGCTGCTATTTATTACTAGAAGATTTGCTTTCCCAGCTCCTGCACCGATACAGATATATTTTGTGCAGTCATGCAATAAAAAGATGATTGCTTTATGGACTGAGAACAAAGAATCACGCATTCCTCCTTCGCAGTCTTCTCTTACATTCCTACTGAGGGAAATTCACTACTGAGAAACTCATAACGGAAGTCAGCCTAAGGAGGCAGCAGTGGGCAGATCAACACCAACCACCCTTTCCTCCTTCCCCCCCCAACAGACAAGTTGGATGCCTTGGGGTTTGAAGTATCCAGAAAAGACAACAGCAGCAGCCCACTACCACCATCTGTAAAAAAGACAATTCTCTCTACCGTGTGCTGTTGGGTGCCAAAGATGGACCTTTGAAATCTGAACCAGTAATATCCTTAAGCATTACCTGGAATGAAATAACCTTGCAATCCAGAGAAGTTTTTGGAAGTTACTAAATTTCGTAGCTACCCAAAGGGTTTTAAATGTCCCATCCCTGAAGATAACATGGAGAACAAACAAATTATTAAAATATCTTTCTGCATTTCACCTGTACTTTAACTTGGGTTGTTTTATATGATACTCTATATCATCTGCATTCCATGTGTAGGTTTCTTTCCCAAACGTGCTTTAATGTAAATAGAATATATGGATTTAAATCAAAACAGGCAGACACAGAAATACGCTGGACATTACTAAAAGATAGAGCTCAATTCATTTTTTTTCTTTTTTACCATCAACCATATAAAGCTTTATTCCAAGCCTGATCACACTTTCAGTTACAAAACACGTGGCAAAAAATAACAGTTAACACGCAAGATCTGCCATATTTCTACTTGCCTCTATTCTTATACTGGACTTTCCACACTGAGGGATGGAGAATAAACCTCTCTCATTTTTAACATAATGAATATACCTAAGGGTAGCAAATAAAAGTTTTTATTATTTTTAATTTCATTTCACAATTGTTTGACTTTCTCCAAGCTGCCGTTTGTTTGTGCAACAAACCGCACAGTGCCAGTTGCTGAGGTATACATGGTTAAACTAATTTCACCTTCAATCCAAACTGCAGTGTTTTCTCTCACCTTGTTTTTTTTTAAAGTAATGAAAGCCATATAGTAACTATTTCACATTTCTAAAAATAATTCCACTCTAGAGTAAAGAATGTTTTTGTAATAATGACAGGCTGTAAAAAGCAACAGCCTTATCTTCTATCACCCATAGAACTCCTGCTGTTCCTCTTTTTTTTTTTTTTT
>WAAG01052511.1:0-67592 GCA_013390105.1 Tichodroma muraria
AAGCTATTCCACAGGAAAAAAAGGAAATAAAAAGGCTTTGTCATCAGCGGATTTTGCAGTACAATGAGTTTTTCCCAGAGCTCAGCAGCTGGATCTAACTGGTAGGTAGCCCCTGCAGTAAACTGGTGATGAATAGGATCTTAGGGAAGGGAATTTGTTGTTCTGTCATTTCGGGAGTTAAGGGGGTTCTGAGGCTGCCACAAGCTGAGGACTGAAAACCAGTGAATCCCTTCTCCCAGCCCTGTTCACTATTGGCTACCTGGAAGTGTAGGAAAACACGGGAGCTGCTTTGCTGCTGGCAGGGGACTGCAGAGCACAGCTGCTGGGAGCATGGGGCCAGGCTGCCGCCGAAGGGCTTCAGAGAGCAGGTGACAAAAATCCCTCCTGCATCACTGTGGCTTTCTGACCTTGACAGTTTTGGAGTGAAAATGTGTGCTTCCAGCTCTGGAATCTGCAGTGCACTCTGCCCTGTAAGCAGCCATGTGCTGGTGGTTTCTCACCTGCCATGCTGTGAGCTCCCTGCACCCCGTGAAAGGCTGCACAACGTTTCCATTAAATTTGCTTTGCTGACTCCTATGCCTGAGGCAGGAATGCAGCTGGGTCAGACCCAGGAGGCTGAAAGGCATGAATAAAAAGCCTTAGACCAATACTTTAGCACCTCTTTGCCAGAGCATCACGGTTTGCCTTAAAAATGCAGAAGATACCCAAGAATAGTTGATAATATGGTGGTGTGCCCACGATGCTCTTGCTGCTGGGGAGTTCCTGAAGTATTGCCTAATGGAGATCTTCATCTCCAAGAGTTGTGATTGTCTCTTTCTCTAGGAACAGCCGCCGTTGTGCATCTGGGCGTAGATGGTCTTGGTTTGCACACGTAAAGTTGTTCATTGCCTGAGTTTTATTCCAGGGGAGGTTTCTCATCTCACTAAGGGGAAGGGCAAGTGAGGGCTCGCTTGCTGGGGCTGTTGGCCTGGTTTGCTGCTTTGGAAGTCTGTGTCAAACATGGTCAGTTGGCTGTTCCTGGAGTTAGTCTTTGAATCATAGAGTGGGTTGGGTTGGAAGGGATCTTGAAGCCCATCTCACTCCACCCCCTGCCATGGGCAGGGACACCTTCTATTAGACCAGGGTGCTCCAAGCTGTGTCCAGCCTGGCCTTGGACACTTCCAGTGATGGGACAGCCACAGCTGCTCTGGGCACCCTGTGCCAGGGCCTCCTCACCCTCATGGCAAAACGTTTCTTCCTCATGTCCTGTCCTCTGTTAGTTTAAAACCCGTGCAGGTAAAGCTGAGACTCCTCCTCAGGAAGTTCAGCCTAATACAAGGTAATGGCAGAGGGAGCAGCTGGAGGGGGCCTTGTCCAGCCTGACGGGTGGGACTGGGGGCAGCCTTTGATGAGCTGGGAGGGCTGGATCTGGGACCTTCCTGTGGGCACAGCCATGGCTGGATTTGCATCAGGAAAATGCAAATCCAGCCATGGACTTGGCCTGTCCTGCAGGATGGGCACCGTGTGTCATCCCAGAGAGCTGCTGAGAGGTGTCTGTGCCTTGTTTCCCCTTTAGATTTTAACCAGGCAGATTAAGAATTGAACTATTACGACTCAATTGCTAATTGAGCATTTAGCACTCAAGAAGGTTTTTTTGACAGAACAAACCCCATTTGTTCCCAGCAAAAGTGATTTACAGCAAAGAGAAATTTTGATGTTGAGTATTTTCTGTTAAAAATACTGTTAACTGCTGAATAGTGACAGTGTGTTTGCTTTAATTACCCCCAGAGTATATTTTTATTGTAGTTTTTTCTTTAAACCACTTGTTAAAGTGCTAGAAGTGTATTTGCTGACTTTGTGCACCTTCCATGCAAATGTCACATGTATTTTGAGGGAAAGGATGACAATAGCATGAATTCATTTACCCATTTAGCTTTCTCTTTCATAGGCAATTTCTGTAGGTCGTGCCTTCCAGCTATTAATGAGAATGACAGGAGCTATTTGGTGTTAATTTATTTTTTTCGAGTACTCAGTGAGTGCTCAGTAATTGTTGATGATGAAACTGGTGGCACTTACAGAGGGCAGGAGGGGTCTGGCCTGGACCTGGCACAGGCTGGCACACACTTCTTGTCCTCTCCCATGAAATGATGGTTTCTGCTGTGCCTCCACTTCTTTTCCTCCAGAGGAACATCTTTAATTTGAAGGTGGGGGTTATTTTGTGCTGAGAAGGAAAAGGCAGTTGTTTTCTGTGCTGGAAGATCAAAGGTTTTTACTGGGGAGAGATGCTTTACAGATCCTCTGCTTGTTGTAAATGAAAGGAACGTAACACAGGTGACTGAATTTCTCTTGTAAGCCATTGAGGAGTGGCAGGATTTGATCCCCAGTGCTCTACAGCCCTTTCATGGGAAAACAGCAGCAAGTCTCAGTTCAGGATGGCAGCTTTGCCTTGGTGAATAATTCGGCAGAACTGTGTGCTGTCAGGTGAGGCACGAGGAGTGTTGGTGTTCTGCTAACCTAGATTTGGGAGACCCTGACAGTAAGCAGTCAGGGTGTTAATAAATGGTGAAATGAGGGGAAATACGCAGTGGGACTGACTTCCTGCTGGCCTAGAGAGAGCAGCTTTTAGCTTGCAGCTTCTGCTCTGCACTGGGATGCAGCTCTGCGAGCAGCAGGATGCAGTGCTCAACTTCCCGTGGCTGAGGTCCCTGTGCCATGGCATTCCTTGTCCAGGCAACAGCCCAAGCCATTCTCTGTTTCCGTGTGTTGGGCTCCTGCCTGTGCCCAGCTGTGCCTTGTCTGTGGGAAGGGCTGTTCCCAGGGGTAGTTCCTTCCCATTTATGTTTTGCTGACAAGTCTGTATAAAGAAAATGAAAGGGTCAGGGATTCTTCTCTTTTTTTTCTGTTTCTATCAGGGTTGCAAACCTCAAAACTGTTTGAAATTTATTTTCCAGACTTTGATGTGAAGATCCCTTCTCAGTGTAATTTCATTACAGCAATACCCCAGTCCTATAATCAGGGCCTGTTAATAATTCTGCAAGATAAATACAAAGTATGGAAAAGCACTCTTTTTTTCAGTTATAAAAAGTGTAGCAATAAAAAGGCAGCAGGAGTTCCTGTGCTGTGGAAATAAAGGGTTTGTGTGTCCTTTGGGGGAGCAGAACCCTTTGAGCTGGGTGGTGGAAGGAGACCAGATGTCTCTACAGAGGTTTCACCTCCTGACTGTGATCCATGTACTGGAGCCAAGCTCTGCAGAGGCTTGGGTTTGTCCTGGCTGGGAACACTGGGGTTTTACTCATCTGGAACCACACAGAAAAGGAAAACCACAAAGCCCTCAGCTTCCTGCTCTGCAGGTAATGTGATTGCAGCTCCTCATTTCTCTGCTTTCACTTCCTCTGTGTTTGCTTGCATTAAGAATGGCTGTATCAAGGTCTTTATTTGAAATATTATTTGTCTTTTTAGATCTGTTCTCTCTTCACTGACAGGATGCAAGGTCTTTGTCTAGAGTTGCATCAGCTGATGTTCCAAAGCCAGTCTGTTGTTCATTGCTGTGCAGGTGTCTTGCTGCAGATCCCTTGGCTGTTGGTTTGGAGTCAGAGTTGTTGTGTCCATCTGTGCAGTTCTTCCTTCAAGAGGAAGTCTAATTGTTGTCACACTTCAGTATTATCTTTGCTAACAAGAAAGTGAAGATTTCTGCCACATAAGTAAATATCCACAGTGTGTTGAGAGCAGCCAGCTGCTGGAGGCAGCTCTGGCAATCTGCCGAGCTCCTGAGGGCAGCAGCCCTGTGCCCAAATCCCTGCTTGACTCCAGCCTTCCGTGGAGCCGTGCAAGGGGTTCGGTACCTGCTGCCTTCACTCCTTCCAGCACAGCAGCAGCTCATTCCTGGCATTCTGTGTGTTTTGTCACTTGAATGACAGTGTTGGGCAGGAGTGCCATCACCGTGTGTCTTTCTGAAGAGAGTTTGATGCTGCCAAGCTATTAAAGCTGCAAGTTCTGTTGGAAACATCAGTCGCTAGACAGTGCCTGACATGTCACAGCAGTGGGAATCAGGGGTTTCTTCCTGTGGTTGTCCTTCTACAAGGTATTGCTAATTTGTGCTGAATGCTTCACAAGACAATGCAAAGCCAGAATTTTTATGAGTGCACAAATTTATTTATTTTTTTTTTAAGAAAAACATCAGCCCAAAAGCTGGTGTTCACAGAGCTGTGGTGTGATGTTTAACAAAACCTCTGAGTATTCATTAAGTTATTTTGGTGTTGAGAAATAATTAGCCTTTGGGTGTTTCTGCTGGATTTCAACATGCAGAAAGGCTTAAATGAAGTAATGAAAGTGAACCAAAGTTCATTTAAGTAAGCTTTTTTAGATTTTTTTTTTGCCCCTTTTTTGTTTTTTTATTCCTTGCTGGGTCCAAGGTGTTTACCAGAGCCAGTGGGATGCAGGCTGTGATTGGCGTTGCCACTTCGCTGGCCTGAGGTGTCTAGAGGGATGATGGGAACATGCTTGTTGCTTTATCCAAAGAAACTAAATCCTTTCCATTGACCTTATGCAAAGGCCTCAAGGGCAGATTTTTTTTCTTGCTTTTAGTCTGAGTAAAGGCTCCTAAAATTAAGAAGAAAAGTAATAAAATCAACCAAACCTCTTCCCCAGTCCTCCTTCCTGTGGTATATTTTATAATTGTTGCTGTGCTGTTTCATATTGAAAAAGTACCTGGCATGACCCTTTGCATAATTTATTATTGTTGCTCACCAGGAGAGGCTCCAGGTGCTGCACAATAAATTTCCCAGGGCAGTGTCATGCTTTGTTTCTGACAGCTGCTCCGTGACAGGCTCAGCTCTGCAGGGGTATGCCATGGCTGCCTCAGGCACAGGTTGCAGGAATGTTCTGGGTGAAGCAAAGTGCTGCTGTGACAGCAGGCACAGACTCCTGGTGTGGCAGCACCTCCCTTGTGGACAGCTGAGCACTCCAGGTTCTGTCCAGCAGCGTTTCACCAGGCTTGGCACTGGGCTGTGGCTGTGAGCCATGTGTTAAATGCTGCTCTCCAGCTAGCAATTGCCTGAACCCCAGTTTGGGCTGGAAGCTGCTGTCTGACCCAAGTGCTGCACTCTGCTCTGGGCAGGGAGCTTTAACCCTATTTATACAAATGGTGTTTCCATGCAGGGTAGCATCAGAGATAATATTAAAGGTTACCAGTGGGTTTTGGAGAGTCCAGAGTCCTCATTCTTAGGTTTTGCTTCTGGGAGTTTCCAGTCTGAGGGAACTAATCTTAATCTGATTGCAATTTCTTGCCCTCTGAGCTTAACCTACTTTCCCAGGTGTCACGGTGGAGGTATTTATAGATGCTGGAAGTGCTGTTGGATGTAGCTGTATCCTGCACTGCCAGTCACGGAGGTGAGTGTCTGCTGGTGCAGCTGTGAGCCACCTCCCAGCCCCAAATCATGCAGATGTTTCACTAAATATTGTCTAGTATGATTGTTTTGCCATGGAGTGTGTTCATGAAGGCGGTGGCCAGTAATCCTTCCAGAGTCCTGGCTGCTCTAGGCTTGGGTGTTCGTACTCCCTAGATGGAAGCACACTTGGGGCTGTGGGTGAATTGTGGCTAAATCCTCTTTCTAATGAGGTGACTTCTAAAAATGAGCGTACTTGGCTCACTCCAGCAGTGCAAAATCATCATTTCAGATCTGAATGCTGACTCTTGGATTATACAAAATTGAAGGTTTCATTGAAAGACTAAAAATGTCGGTAACAGAACAGATGCACTGAAAATATTTGTACCCTTTAAAGTGAATTTCCATAGTTGCAGCTCTTAAAACTAATAAGTCAAACCCCAGGCCTCCTCTTTCATCCAGACTCCTCAAATAGAACTGCATGATATGCTGAAGTTATTCAGGTTTTGTTTCAAAATTTGACTAGTTTTTTCTTGAAAAGTAGTTGATCTTGAGTGTAAGACTGGGAACCTACTTTAGTCTCAAGTTAGTTGTGCTGGTGATTATTTTGATTATGACTAGTTGTGTTGTGCTCATGAGGTAGATCCATGAGCAAGACTGGAAGGCAAAGAAATAAAAGTGCAAGATGGTAGGTTGGAAGGGTCTGTGGGCAGGAGGAGCTGTGCTAGCAGCAGCAGGAATAAGGAGCTGGAAATCCTGGAAGCATTGAGGATGTCAGCAGCTGCAGGGCTGCAGCTCTGAACGCAGGTAAATGCTCTTTGCTGTCTCTACATCAAAGCAGGCGTTTTGTTAGCAGACAAGATACAGCAGTTTGGTTATTTAAAGCTGTCGGAAGAGCAGAGATCTGTGTCGGTTTTGGTTTGTTTTGTTGGGTTTTTTTGCCTGTCTCACGTTAGAGTTTGCACTAGCTTTGCTTGGAATTACCTTGGAAGAAGTCAGAACTGATAGTTTTCTATTTAGACAACAACCTCAAGCGTTCAGCTCTGTTGCCAAATGCAAGTAAAGAATCCATTCTTCCCCATTTCCTCTGTCTTTTTGTTGGTGTGTTTTAATATTACAAGGTAGAGGTAGAAAGATTGCACAGTTCATTACAGATCCATTGACTTTTCCTTCCTGCTGTTTGCTGTCACAGCTTGTGTTTCTGTGGTTGTATCTCTTTTTTTCCTGGTTCCAGTAAGGAAAGAGAGTGCAGATTTGATTCTTGGTGTATCATCCAAAACTCCACAAACAGTGAGTGACTTCAGCATCTGACCAAAGAGAATATTTACCTGTGCACTGTGACTCACTTGAACGCTGTGACCTGTGCTCAGGCTGTGGCAGCAAGAGGTTCATCCTGTGGAGTTCAACCGAGTGGAAAACATTTTGACAGGGATCAGTTTGTACCCTTACAAGATAGAAACCTTGGAAAAGTCCATTAAACTACTGCTGTTTTGAAAATCTTACTGCTTGAAAAGGGAGCAGTTTCTTCTGTGTAACCTGAACATGGTAAGCAGTGCTCTTGAGACGTGGAATGCAGGAATGGTGGTGAGGAAATTCTAGGAAGAAGTTGGAATTGCTTTCTCCAGCAGGAGGTGACTCAGAGGCTTGAGGAAATGGCCAAGGGTATCCTGTACCAGCCACAGTGTGTCCAGCAAGACCAGGAGAGTGACAATCCCTCTGTGCTGGGCACTGCTGAGGCACCTTGAATCTCTCGTGCCAGGACAAACTCTGAGGGGCTGGAGCATGCCCAGGGAAGGGAATGGAGCTGGGGAAGGGTCTGGAGCTCCAGGAGCAGCTGAGGGAGCTGGGAAAGGGGCTCAGCCTGGAGAAAAGGAGGCTCAGGGGGGACCTTCTGGCTCTGCACAACTACCTGACCGGAGGGGGGGGTTGGGCTCTGCTCCCAGGAACAGGGACAGGATGAGAGGAAATGGCCTCAAGCTGTGCCAGGAGAGGTTTAGATTGGATATTAAGGAAAATTTCTTCAGCTGTCAAGCCTCGGAAGGGGTTGCCCAGGGACATGGTGGAGTCCCATCCCTGGGAGTGTAAAAATGTGTGGATGTGGTGCTTGAGGCTGTGGTTTGATGGTGAACAAGGTGGCGATGCTGGGGTGATGGTTGGACTTGGTAATCTTGGAGGTCTTTCTGACCTTAATGATTCTGTGATTCTGTAAATCATAGATGTCCTAGGTGAAAGTAAAAATAGTAGTACACAATCGAAGTCTGGAGGAATACTTTTGGCCTGCATGTGACCTGCTGGACAGCTGTTTCTTGTTGTGTGCAGGCTGGTTGGCCGTGGTGCTGGTAAGGGGGCCTCACAGTGATGAGAACTTAACTACAGAGCCAAGTGCTTGGATTAATTCTGGTGACGGATAGCAGCACATAAATAATTCTGTCCTTGGCCTAGCACTCATTCACCAGTGCAGAGAGGAACAAGGGCTGCTGTGAGCCCGAGTTTTTCTGGGGCTGTTGTGTCGGTGCTTTTCCCAGGGTCCATTTTGGCTGTGATCTATGGAATGCCAAGGCTGTGCATTTGGGGGCACAAGGCATTACTCCTGGACCTCAGTTCCTTGCACAGGCCTCGTGGAAGAATGATGACATCCCTTTAAAAATTATTTTGGGGACACCACCACCACTACCACTTTAAGGCTGGGATGATTTGCAATAAAGATTACTATCCTTATGGGTGGATTAACTTATTTACAGCCAGAAAGCTGTTTTTGGCTGTCTTTTTTCTGCTTGGAGAGCAGCCTCACATAAGATACAATCCTGTTTAGATTCCCTCAAAACATAAGGTACTACTTGCCACTTCTGCTCAGCCAAAGTCCAGGCCATCCTGCTTTCAAATATGGTCTGGACTTGGTATAGCCATTGTTGTACAGCTGAACAAACCCAGTTGTCACAGTTGGGAAGACCATAAGTCAAGAAACTTCATAATTTCAGGTCTGGTGTTGAGGATTACTCTAATTTGTGAAAAAGTTATCTATTCCAGAGGTAGTTTTGGTTTCTTCCAAATCATATGGGAGAGAGCTCCCATAATCTTTACTGTAAAAGTTCAGAGAAGTAGATGTTATAATGGTTGGTGATTAGAATTACATGTTAGCAGAACCTTTAAAAGACAATTTATATAGGGTGGATATTTCTGCAGCACATTTTCAGACAGTTTTGGTCACACAGCCTTGGTGATGGGCATTAGTGAATTCCAGAAGCACCATAACCACCACGTCTCTTTGTTGTAGCGAGGCAGGGTGGTCTGTAATGAACCCGTGCATAGCAAAATCACAGCAAAATCCTGCATCTGAAGGGGCTCTTTTGCCTCCAGTTAGAATAATATGTCTGCAGGGAATAGAAACATGGAGTCAAAAGTCGTTTTTAGGGTGAAACTCAGGGTTTGGAGTCCACAGCTGAAGCTATGCAAGGCTGCTGGAGAACACAGTTTGCTTTGGCTCTCCTCACGCTTTGCTTCATTTGAGTCTGTTGTTTCACTTACAGTCTGTTTCCATGTGATCTGTGCTGGATGGAAATTCCTGGCATTTCTCAGGATGTTCGTTTTTCCCAATCACATTCCTTGTTCATCAGCTGAGCAGAAACAAACCATCCTGTTTGCTTCCCAGGGGCAGTCTAAGCTTCTGTATTTGTTGGATTTGTAGAAAATCCAGCTTCAGATGGTGGATTGATATAATTGAAACTATCCTTGGAAACCTACTGAGGTAGAAATCAATAGCCCAATATTTAACTGTGTTACAAAGTGTTCTGTCGCTGAGAAAAAACAGGAAGAAACTTGATGTATGAAGTTTACAAATAATAAGAATAGGAGCAGGCTGTGAGGAGTTAATTGTGTCAATTTGAGTCTTGGGCCACTTCAAGTCCCACGTTCTCCTGAGCTGTATAAACTGCTGTGAGAAAGGGAAGATCTCACAACACAATGTGACTGTCCTTGACAGAGGGCTGGGCTTTCATGCCTGTGAATGGAACAGACTCAAAGGATAATAGAAGAAATCCCTGGATGCTGTCAGGGCAGATTTGTGCTGCCGTGATGGGACGGGTGAGCGAGGGGCTCTGTGGCCATTCTCCACAGGTTCCTGCCCAGCACCACCCCCTGTCCCTCTGCAGGCCTGGGGGAGCCGATGGACGGGGGAGGTTTTGGGGATAAGCGTCACATCTCCCAGACCCTTGCAGTCGTGCACAGTCTGGTTTTGCTCTGTGTCAGGGGGAGATGCCCTCAGGGAAGCAATCAGAAGAGGTCTGGGAGGTCGGGCAGGCGATGATGTGCTGCTGTGCCAGGTTGTGCGCTCACAGAGGGCCCTCTGGTTCCTTGTTGCTGCAGACCTGCCCTCAGCTGCATGCTTTGCTCAAGGGGCAAACACGAGGTCTCTGTGCTGGCTGAGTGTCCTTAGTGTCAGCTGGAAATGGGTTGCTGCAGTCGGAGTGGTGAGGCACAGGCTGCCCAGAGAAGCTGTGGTTGTCTCACCATTCAAAGTTAGGTTGGATAGGGTTTTGATCAACCTGACCTAGTGGAAGGTGTCCCTGCCCGTGGCAGGCGTTGGAATGAGTTAATCTTTAAGGATCTTTCCAACCCAAAGACATCTCCCAGGCAGTGGGAAGCTGGGGGGGATTCAGTCATGGGCTCCTGGGAGGGTGGGGGGAGAAGAGGCCTTGTTTCAGATGTTTTGGTGTGGAGGAGTGCAGATTTCCTGTGGGAAATGGGAACAAGACAGGGTCTTTTGTACCCCAGTGGGAGGGCTGGGAAGGGAAAACTGCCATTGTAATCCTGATCCTGCAGTTGCTTGAGCAGGTCATCTCAACTTCAGTGGAAAATACAGAGCCAGTGGCTGGTGCAGTGACCAGGACCCTTCCCACACTATTTATTTATTTCATGTTTCCCACTGCTTCCTCAGTTTGCTGCAGAGCTTTTCCTCACCTGGTCACCCTTCAGATGCTCCCTGCTTGGCAGAAGGAGCACACGGGTATCAATCCTCCCTCAAGCCTGGTTATCTCCATTTGCTGCTGGCCTGAGGAGGGTCAGGAACCCCAACAGCCATCCTGTGCTTGGAGTGTCACATAAAAGACATCACAAGGTGCCCTCTTCCTCTTCAGTGCCATCCCCCCAGCTCTGGTGGTGTGCCCATGGCAGCTCGGGCCCGTGTGCCCCATGGGTGTACACGGAGGATGCTCGGCCCTGGGGCTGGAGGTGCTGTGGTTGCTGGGGCCCTGGCAGGTGGTCCAGGTGCTCCAGCTGTCACAGGAGGTGCTGTGGATGCCTTGCTTTGGCAACTGCCTTGGAATGAGCTGTGGAAGACCTTGGTATGAGAGCTGACTCTGTCACCATCCCTGTGTCCTAACACAAGCTGTGATTTGCTAATGTTGTAAAATGTAAATTCCTTTTCTTACAATATGTCATTTTTTTTTCTGTTTATTTCCAGGTGCTCTCAATATTTTGTGCTGACAAAAAGTTTACTTTATGTTCGTTGTCTCCCAGGTAAACGCAAAGCGCTGAAGTTAAATTTTGCAAATCCACCTTTCAAGTCCACAGCAAGATTTACTCTAAATACTTCTGGAGTTCCTTTCCAAAATCCACACATGTGAGTATAAAGCCAACGGCACAACTAGTGGAACAACTTTGAAATGAATTAGTCAAAACTCAGTGTCAGTTAAATGCAGTTTGATTAGTCCAGTTATTTGTAGGTTGTTTAAATCTCTGAGTCACTGTAAAAGATTTTTTCCCCAGAATTAAAAAAAAAAAAAAAAAAGGTTAAATTGGGATCGTCTTGGTTTACACTGGAGCTAACGCCTTCCAGAATTGATTGAATTGAGTATTGTAGCTGATAATGCTAGGTATACCTATAATTAATGTCTAGACTGAGTCACTGTTGTTTTCCTAGCTCTTTATTCAGCTTATTACTTTTTGTTAGAATTTCTTGTTTCTGTGTTACTTGTGAAAGCTGTAACTGTGATAGAATTGTTTTCAGCACTAAAACAGACAAAGGTTGAGGATTATCATTTTAGCAACAGGGAGATGTTAGGGGAGTTATGTAGAGATTAGGTCTCAGTGAATTTTCTAGCCAGTTTAGCCCCAGGATATCCCTGTCCAAAGTCTGAGAGCAAGTGTGGCACAGAGCTGTTCCTGACTCCAGTAAATACCAGGGTACATCAGCACCAAAAAGATCAGCTTTGTATCCTCAGATCCACCAATCTAGCTGGACAGTGCTGCTCTGCAGCCGGTCCCTGTGGCAGTTGCAGCAAGCATGCAAAAGATGTCCCATATTTTTCTTTTCTAAGGTCTTAGGAGTTTTGTCAGTGTCAAGTCTCAGAAGCTGCACCTGCAGCCTCCCTGCTGCCTGGGCTCTCTGGAGTGTCCCTGTCACAGGCTGCTCCTGCTTGGCTCTGCATGTCACTGCCTCCCTCCTGGAGCTCAGTGCCTTCTGCTTCCCCAGGACATACCTGCTGGGCTCTGTTCCTGGGAGCTTCTTTATGCTGAGGATTTTCAAACAAGCTTTTATTAAGTTAGGAGCGTATTTCTGATGAGTTATTGATGGTAATTACAATATAGAGAAATTTTGTAGAGTACTTTGGATGATTCTTAAAATCTTGAGTGACCTGTCCAGCAAGTCCTCCTCTTTCCTTCTCTCTCCTCTCTGAAATAGAGTATTCTTATTGGTTATAGAGCTCACATTTAGATATTCACTTTTTGTGTCTCATCACATCATCAAACTCTTGTAAAGATTTTCTGCAGAACCCCTTCTGGGGCTCTTTCATCGCTCTGACCTTGTTAGTCCATTAAATAAAGGACTTAGTCTCAGCTAGTGAGTCCCCACCATCAGCCTTCTGTAGGGATTTGACTTTTCTGTGTTTATTTGTGCGGATTTCTGTCTTGGATTCACTGGAAGTCACAGTGGCTCCTGTCTAGCACAGAAGAGCTTTCGTTGTTAGTCTGTGACATCTTAAGTTTCATGTTTGCGCAAGTGGTTGTCAACACTGTCCAAGACAGGTGCTGCTCTTTCTCTGTGGGAGTTGCAGTTGTTGGCAGGGGTTGGATCCTAATGGTGTTACTAGTTCTGAGGGCTTGCAGGTGTTTTGGGTTGGGTATGGTGGCTGTTCAAGTGCCAGAACTGATGGTGGTGTGTCTCTTTAGCAGCTTTCTTGGGAGGCTGCAAGCTTTAACGGCCATTTCTGTTTGAAAGAGATGGATGCTGTTAGCTTGGTGGCTTTCTCTGTGGTGAGGCTGGCTGAGCTTGGATGCAGCAAATTGTCCTGGTGTCCTTTATGTGTCCGTAGCAGATGCTGTTCCTCAAAAGCAGCGTTGACATCTTCTGACTGCACGCTTCTGTCAAGTGTTTGTCTCGCAGCTGATGTATCTCCGTCTCCTGCCTTCTTCCCTGAGATGCTGGAATGACTTTTTCCTCAGTAGGCTAGAAACCTTTTCTAGGCTTTGGATTTGAGCTGGATATTTCAGACCTCCTCGCCCAGACGTGTTCCTGACACAGGGTCTGTTTCTGTTCACCAAGCCACTCCTCAGCCTGCTGGAGCTGAACAGCCTGGCTGTCCTCCCGAAATGAGCACTGGCTCCACACTGCTGGGGATTGTCCTGGATAGGCCCTGTTGGTCCAGATGGGTGGATCTGAAGATACAGGGAGGTTAAACATGAAATTTGGGGTTCTGTGGTTTGGATCCACTGATCCAGGGGTGTCCTGTTGCTTCTGCCTGAGATGGTGTGTTGAGCAGCAGACAGCGAGGCAGGGGTTTGGAAGGAAGGTCCATCCTGGTTCTGTGACTGCATGTGATGGAGGAGGTGTGGCTTGTTTGGTTCAGCCGTAACTGCTGCCACCAAATCTTCTCGAAAAGTGCCAAGAGATTTTCATCTAGGCATGATATGTTTCCTGCCTACCTGTAGGGCATCCAACACAGTTGTAAACGTAATTTTACATGTGACCTGTACAGGGTAAGGCAGAAGAGAGCCTGAATTACATACAGTAGTGTGGAATATAATTCATACTTGAAAGGATGCAGTCTAGAGAAGAGGTGAGAGTTTTACTGGTGGCAGATGCCTGGTCAGAGTCAGTGAGGCTGTGTGATTACCATGCTGTGCAGGCTGGGGAGCAGTCGAGGCTGTGGAGACCTGCCAGGTTAGCCCACAGCTCTTGTGAGTTCAGGCTGACTTTGTCACCTAGACCAGATTAACAGCTGCTAACTTTGTTTTCCCTGCAGCAGACGTTGCAGAGGCTGGAGGACACAAGCCGTGGTTAGGGTGAGCTCTTTGAATTCCAACCCATTATACCAACTGGAAAGCATCCCACCTTTTACCTCATCTGTCCTGTGTCCAAGTAGGATTTAGGTCACAAACAAAATTAGATTACTCCGTTATCTATGTGGAAGCTTTACAGAGCTGCTTTTGCAGCTGGTTGCCTTTGCTAAAAGGAGATTCAGATCACAGTAACAGGAGTGATGTGGTGAAGTGTGACTGTGGCTGTGCATGGCAGGATTTCTGGCTGGGCTGTTGAAACCAAGATGGAAACCATTTGGCTGTAGATGAGATTTTTTGTTTTCTGGAAAGCTTTGTATTCTTGTGCAGTGATGCCTGGATGTTGACTTAGAGGATTTAGACGGATCTGCTAGGAAATGGGCAAGCACACAGAATGTTGTTTGGCATCTGGTTGGCAGCATGCTGCTTCTTGAGTGTTCTGTCTGCTGGCTGGGAAGTCTCTTGACTCTCAGAGTTGCCACCTCTTGAGAACCTGATTACCAGAGCCTTGCAGTTTCACCTGGAAAGGTGACAAAATGAACTAATCTCTCTTAATGTACAAACTTGATGTTTGAAGTGTCTGGTATCCAGTTGAACTCCACAGTCTTCCTATAGCTTGTGAGTGTCTTCATGGATTTATTTGGACTTAAGCCTTCTAGATCTTCCCTGTGTAGAGCTTCTCCTTGTGACACCTGGGAGAGGCACACACTTTCCAGAGAGCTCCAAGAGTGTTTTGGATGTTCTATTGGATTCTTCAAGAGCCAGTGGAGGTCAGTTGCACATCAGACTGCTGTTTCATTTTTTTCTGTATAGTTCAGAGATTGTTATTCCTGGAAAGGCTTTTTTCTGGCTGTTCCAAAGCTTCTCTGAGGTGTCTGTTGTTCTTTTAATATCCTCTTAGGCTTTACCCTTCTGGCATGTGGGGTCAGGTTCTGTATTTGCATAGCCTGCAGCTGATGGAGTTCTTTAGGAAGTAACCTGAGAGAGTTCCTACCATTTTTTAAAAAAAAAGCCCAAAACCTAAACCCTGAAGGGTAATATCCTAAACTGGCATGTTCCCTACTACTGGTGTGAATTTTCCTGTAAATATTTCTCTGTCTCTTCCTCATTTCTATAATTGTCACTTCACATCTTTATTATTACTGATTTCCATTACCTTTCTGTTGTTGTGATACCTTCTGTGGCAGGGAGTGCTGCCTGGAAGACTTGGAGGAAGAATTCAGAGTCAGAGGTACCAAGAATTTAACTTTTTTTTCTGTGACTGAATCTGTCCCGTTTCCTGAAAGCTGCAGAATCTGGATGTAACCACTTGTATTTTCAAGTCAACACAAGTAAAATGCAACCTCCAGGGTCTCAGCAGAGACATCTCAGTGTTTGAGGGGGAGCCTGTGGTAACCAGGCTTTCACTGTTCATACAAACATCACTGTCGGTTCAGTGCTGGAACAATTTTTCTCCTCTAACTTTTTTCAGGAGCATTTTTTGCAAATTGATGAATTTTGCCTTCCAAGAGTTTACAAGTTTATTTGGCCAGTGATTTCTGTATGACAGAGATTGTGTGGTCTGTACCACACTCGAGTATCTCTAGCTTTGAGCAGGTCACTGCTTCAGAGAAGACGCTGCCGGAGTCAGTGTGAGATTTTCACTGAATGTGCTGCTTTAAGGTCTGTTTTTTTCTTTTTTTTTTTTTAACTTCCTAAGTTTTGGTATTTTCTTAAGCGCAAATCCTCTCTGCAAAAGAGATTTTTGCTGTCTGCAGCTTCCAAATGAAACTTCTTTAGCAGCTTCCACATCCCTTGGAGCTTCACTGCCCTGGTAGGACCCTTCTTTCTGATATTCCAGAACTCTGCTTCTTACTTTAGGCCTTCTCTGTCTGGAGCCAAAATTTGGACCTTGTGTATCTCCATTCAGCTAATTCACATGAATTTTTCAAGGGTGCTGAGCACCTGCCTTCCTGCCACACTGCAGCAACCTGGGCTCCTCAGAACTTTTGGAAACTAGTGAGCCACCCTTGGGTGTCTAAATCTAAAAAGATGCTCTGTAATGACCTGACTCCCATGGGTTCCAAGTGCTTCATGGGTGCCGAGTGATTGAGCAGTGCAATCTTAAACTGTTGCCCAAATCTCTGCATTCCCCATCCTGTGGGTGGGAAGCTGGGACGTGCTGTGCTTTGGAAGAGGCAGAGGTTAGGCCAGAAGCTTGTGATAGAGAGTTCTACAGGGATCTCTGATCTGTGATCCACAGGTGCTGTGTTACCTGTGCCATCTGGGCATGGGTGGGAGCTGCTGTCCTGGTTCTTGTGCACACAGCCATGGTCAGAGCTGCTCATTTGGGGGCAGAATTTGGACCTTGCAGTCTTGACTCTCTCGGTGTGATGCATAACAGGACCCCCACCCAGGGCTCGGGGTGGGCCTGTCCCCTCCTTAGTGGGAAGAGCAATGATAGGTGAGAGGATGGTGATGGTGGCAAGTCACCTTCCAAAGCACTGAGACCTGGCCTGTCCTGCCCAGACAGGGACAGCAGCTGGTTCCTGGGGTGGCAGAGGAGCCGTGGTGGCAGAGGCTTTGGGTTATCCAAGGTGGGAGGGGCTGGAGGCTTCTGTGCCTGTCCCTGTAAGCCCTCATGGCAACACAGCCATCCTTGGCCACTGAGCTGGGACACAGACGTTTCTCACACCAAGGCATGAACGTCCTGCAGTTCCTAATTCAAGGTGTGATGGCTGATGCTTGGGCTGCCTCCTCAGGGCTGCTTTCCATGGCATGTTGGGCAAAAGAAGGTGGTGTGGGGTAGTGGCAGAGCTGTGTTACCTGTAAAGGTATTTTTAATGGTGCTGTCCTCACTTTTCCAGGGGCACTAAGTGGTGTCTGGGGTAAGTCACTCAAGAGTAGTGGTTTTGAGTTGACTACAGGTTTTTTCTACTGAGTTGAATGGTGTGGAGGGGGGTGAAGCATTCTGGGTCAGTGGGGATGAGAAAGGTAGAGCAGTGAGCTGGAAATGTTCATTTTCAAACTGAACTTGACTTCATTCAACACAAAATCTCCATCAGTGTGGCCTGTTGGGACACAGAGTGTCTGGACAGAAGAGCAAACCTGGGGGTGTCTCCATTAGGTGGGAGTTTCCTATAGATTTTCCTTCTCACGCCTGGCTTTTGGTGAGCTGTATTGCCTCCCCTTCATCCAGTGACATGGCTCCATGGATGACCTGTGGTTGGCCAGGTCCTTCCCTGGGACACATATGAGGCACCATCCTTGACTCCGTCCATGCTCGTGGCAAAAGCCCAGTGTTTGCAGCCTGTGCACCACCAAGTTGCTGCTTTGGGGGTACCTGTCATGCTCCAGAGCCTGAAGGAGAGCTGGGGGTGACCGTTTTCCTTGCTTAGTCAGCTTGGTTCCAAAAGCACAGGTTTATAAACCTGAATCCAAGGTCAGTGCTTTGGTGATACCTTGTGTAGTCTGCTGAGGAAGACAATTTAGAGAAGTCTGTCATCCTGGCCATGAAGAATTGGAATTTCCCCCATTCTACTTGCTGTGCATGAGATGTGGGATGGTGCTGCCTTTCTTTGAAAGCAGTTCAGGGCTTCAACCTGCAGAGGATTTGGTGTGGTTTAAGAATTTTGGGTTTATGTAATTCCTCTGGTTGTGTCCTGATGGTTCCGAGGCAGCGCTGGGTCTGGCAGGAGCAGAGCTGTCCCATCAGTGTGCAGTAGACCCCAGGAACTCCTGAGCTGCAGCCCTCTTCACACATCCAGGGGTCGCATCTGCTCCTGGCACAGCTGCATAACTCACACCAAGATGTAACTGCTGCAGTGCTTGTTTCAAAGCAGGGAAATTAGGTCGAGGAGTTTCAGAGCTGGTATCAGCTCTTGCCTTCATGCTGCTGCATTACCAGAAGCAAAACTTTCTCCCTTTCTTTCCTTCCCTTTATTTTGAGGTGCTGCTTCCACCTGCAAGGACAGCTGTGTACATGCTCTAGGAAAACTGGTTGTAAGTCTTGGTGCGTGGAGACTCATCTTTCTAAACCACCTGAGAGCATGGGGATGCCCTCTTGGCTTTCTATAATTCCTTTCTTCTAGCCCCATGAATCTGCTTTCTGAGCTTTTGGGTTTTTTTGATCCAAGGTCAATGGGACAGTAGTTGTCCCATCCTCACATCCTGTATGTCTTAGGGACTGGTGTCCTGGCACATGGGCGGAGTCCTCAGGCTGAAGAGAGCCAAATATTCCCATGTTTCCCTCTCTTCTTTGGGCAAGTGCACTAACTGCTGGCTTCCTATGCAGAACATGCTGGTGTTTGGAGAGGAAAATGGGATGAAGCGGAATGTTATGTGTAACATCTCTGAATCCATGTGTATAAATATATTTGTGTATGCACACAGGTTTGGTCTCGACCCATATTTTGGATAAATATCTTGTTCAATAATTAGTTACAAGTAGCAAAGTAGAATGTGGCTTATGCATTGGGCTGAGCTTGGTGCCTGTGTGTCTTTGCTGTGTTGAGCAGATGGTGGAGCTGGGCTCTGACCCTGAGGGGCTGTCAGTGTCACTATTAATCTGAGAGGGTCAGGCATGGAGCACCACAGTTTGTATCTGATTGGACTCCAACCCTTTGACTCCAGATGGAAAACCACATTCCTACAGGAAACCCCTGTAAACCGGCTCTCGGAATAAACTCTGCTCATTGCTACTCTGTGTACTTGGGATGCCAGGATTCACCAGAGCAGGACAGGCACATCCTTTATCTCTTCAGACTTTAATCACCACCTCATAGTAAAATGTCTTTTGTGTTCCCCTGGCTATGAAAAAGTGAGTCAACTCTTCTGCTTTGTGGGTTCAAACTGAAGGAATCAGTCATTGCTTTTATCTTCTGTACACATCGAGGAACGGAGAATAAAAAGAGAGGAGTCTTCAGATTCAGAGACTGCATTGGCCCCACGTGTCTTTGTCGACAACTTCTGTCCTCGTTCTTTGCACTAATGAGTGACTTCAATGTGTGGAGGACATTGGGTCTGAATGGACAGAATGCACACAGGAAAATCAGCTGTTGAACAGAGTGGTCATGGAAAATACCTTGTGGTGGACAGGATGGATGTGATGGAGGTGGCGGTTGGCCTGGTTTTGCTGTTCTGCTTGTTTGGGAAACAGGCTTCTGAAAGGGACTTAAATTATCTGGGTTTGTTGTGCATTGTGTCTGTGAAAACTGCAGACATCCTTGATATCAGTTGGATGTTCTTTCCTCATACCACAAGCACCTTTCCATTTTGGGAAACTTCAGTAAAGAGAGAGGAAGTCATAAAATGAAACTGAATTGGAAAGGACACACAAGGATCATTGAGTGTCCTGGCCCTGTACCCTGCTAGCACCCTGCCCTCTGCCTGGGAGTGTTGTCCAAACATTCCTTGAGCTCTGGCAGCTTGGGACTGTGACCGTTCCCTGGGGAGCCTGGTCAGTGCCCCACCACCCTCTGGGAGATGAACTTTTTCCTGATATCCAACCTAAACCTAAATGGCTAAGCCAGTCTCTGATGGATTATGACAACGCTGAACAGTCTTTGTTGAGCCTGTTTTAATTCCTTCCTTCCTAAGATAAGCTTGGAATAAATCCAGATGAGCAAATGGTCCTTCATGCCTGGCTTAAGTGGTGCCTTTGCAGGGACAAGTGTGGATCAGTTGGGAGTGGTTGTTTCTGATACCTCTCGCTCCAGCAGCCTGAAGGTGGTTGTCCTCCCTGAGGAACACAGGGGCTTTGCTCTAACTCAGCTTGTGTTCTTTTCTCTGATATTCTAGGTGGGTATTTCACACCAGTGAAAAAGAGGAAAGGTGGTTGTCTAGGAACATGGGTTTAGCTCCTTACAGCACCCTTAGTTTTCTGCCAGCATCCTTGCAGAGCTTACAGCCCACGAGCCCTTGACTCTGAAGGTCAGTGAGAGCACCGTGCCCCAGCAGCCATCACGGAGGAGCCCAGCATGGAAAGTCTCACCACAGTACTGGAGCCTGGGAGTCTTCACCTGGTCTGCACAAATCTTTTGTCTTAGAGAAGAGACATTTTAAATAAAAGTCAAATTTGGTCTACTTGATCTTGTTATGAGCTCTTTTGGTCACCACGTTGAAGTAGCTGCATCTCAGAATAATCAGTCTCTGTCTTGCAGTCAGGTGCTTTCTGTGTCTCCCTTCTGTCCTTGTCTGCCACAGAAAGAAATACATGACCAGGTGCATTCTTGGCAGTGAATTTCAGGTTATTTCAGGCTGTGATGCAGCCCAAAGTTTGTGGGATATTGTTTGGTTGTATTTTTTTAAAATCCCGAAAGAGAAGTTGGACTTTTCCAGACTTGGGTTGTACTTTTTTTTTTTTCCTACAGAAGTTTAAATTAGAAAAATCACTTCTTTAGAGTATTTGAAACTAAACCATTTCTTATAGTTGAATTAGCAGTGCTCATTATCTGCCCCTCTCAGATGGTTCCCACAAAGAGCTGAGCAGAGCCCCTGATTCCTTTGCTGGCCATGTGTGCATGGCTGCAGTGGTCAGTGGTGCAAGGATCCAGGGCTTGTTCTCCACACAGTGCTTAGCAGAAGCCCATCTCACCCAAGCTCCTCCAGCTGCTCTGAGATAACAGGTGTTGAGAAAGATTTCTAGAGCTGGACAGTTTGAGGGACTCTCAGATCCAGAATACAATTTTTGTTCCTAGAGAAGTCTCGTAGTGCAGAGTGGCGATTAACTCTTGTCAGTTGTAGGGCTCTGGAGGGAATAAGTAAAGATGTAGTTGTTCAGTTCATTCAGACTTATTTGGGAGAGGGGATCTGATGAACTGCAAGCCCACCTGGGAGAGACCACCAGTCCTAGATTGGTGGATTCAGGATGGAAGCTCGATTTTTAATTTTTTTAACAGAGAAAAAAGTTGTTAGTAAGATCTGCCTTAGCACAAGAAAAGCAGAGCAGGGATGGTCAGTGTGCCTCGAGGGGAGTAGCATGTCACTAACGTACAGGTATTTGGCTAATAAGTTAATAATGCATGTTTCTAATTGTAGTTATAATACAGTTGAAAATAATAATTCTCATTGCTGTAAGAAAACAAATTGCTTATGACTTAATATGTTAAAATGAGTTCAAATCATCAGGTGCCACTTTGCCCCCAAGGAGGGGAGGTTGCTTAGGTGGAAATTGGAAGAAAAAGGTCTGGCTGTGATTTGTGCTGCTGAGTGCTCAGTGGGCAGTGTGACTAGCTGAGTATTGTGTTGTATGTTATTGTGTCATGTGATAACAGCACCATGTTTTCCTGTCATTTCCACAACTTTTCCTGGCTGAAGTGACACACAAGCAACCCTGGGTAGTAATCACATTGTCCCGTTCAGTTTCAAAAGGAGAGAAGCGGACCTCATCCAGAAACTTTCCAGCAGGCTACAGTAAGCTTTCCTGTCTGTTAGCCATTGTCAAATCTTCTCCATCCCTCAAAAATGGCATCTCTTAAAGTAATGAAATTGTCTCAGAAATAGTGTCATTCCGTCGGGTGATTGCTGTGCCATAATGATTTTGCAAACTATTTATGTTCTGTATTGAGGTTATTTTGTTGATTCTTATGGCTGTGCTTGTGTCTCTGCTTACTGTTCTCTCTCAGGGAGCTGCCCATGACCCAGGAGAGGAAATAAAAAGAGTCAGCATTCTCAGAAGGGTTGTTTAAAATTAATTAGCTCACAGTTTTCCAGTATTATCCTGGAGTTCTTGAATCCAGTTTAAACCTTGAAATCCCAGCAGTGGTGGGGTTCAGTGAATGTGCTGCAGTCTGGCTCATGGCCGAGTCAAAATGAGTTTTGAGATCAATGTGCTCAGTTAAATTCAGCTCAGTCTTCACCACGATGGGTGGAAAGGTTTCCTCCATATAAGGGCAGGGTTAATCAAAATCCATTGTACCTCAGTATTTTACCAGGGGAGTTTAATACAAAATATTGACATTTTAAAAGCCTCAGCCAAGCCCCGTTGAAGCCAGGGAGACTCTTAGCAGCCCTGAGCACGTGCTGGGCTGAGACATGTGGGCTGTGGAAGGGCTGTACCATCTTCCACTTTTTGTTATTATCTTTATTTTAACATTCTGGAGGAACATAAAAAGCCAGAGCAGTGCTAGGGAGAATTTCAGCCTCTTGGTCTCAAGGAAAAGGGAATAAATGTGCTTTGCTTTAGTCTGGGTAGGTTACAGGTGCAAAACTATTTCATTCCTTTGCCACATTTTCTGTATCTCTTCTTCATGTCTAGGAATCTGTTCCTGAATATAATGAAGCCTCAGGACAGCTTGCTTGGATCAGAGCAAACCCAAATTAGTTCTACCCCTCTTGCAAGGATGCTGTTTGTTTATGGAAAGCAAAAATTTCTTCTTTTGAGAGTCCAATAACTTTGTGACAGCACCAACATTTCCACCCCTCTAGGGAAAAGAAAGGGAGCATTTCTTCTGGAGACTTTTTCTAGTGAAATTCAAACTAGGGTTGATATGGTATTAGCATTGGCCTGCAGGGTCTGAAAATGGTTTTAGAAATGACACAGACTTTGAGATAGAACAAAACTCTCTAAAACCTCTCCAGGCTGTCTGAGAGTCTTGGTAGCAGCGTTGTCAGCCACAGTCCTAAAGCGTGTCTGTACTCTGAAGCTGCACAATGTCATTTGAACCCTGCAGTTTGCCTGGAAGCTTTTTTGTTAGGATTTACATTTTAGCTTTGGCTGATGGACCGTAAATCTGTTTTTAAAATGTCAGCCTTTTTACCACACCTGTGGAGAAGTAGAATATGTTCTCATTAACCCTAGTGAAAATAGGAGCTTTAATGAGAGACTTCTGTGCAGAATCCAGCACCAGGCAGGCTTGGGAAGCACAGCTGGTTCGCTTGGATCTTTTTGCTTCTTCAGATTTTATTCATGTCAGCTGGACCATCGAATATGTCAACTTCTGGGCTTCTTTGAGTCCTGCAGAGCTCTCGGCAAAGTGAAACAGAGGAGATAGGCAGCTACCTACAGCATCTTTTTGGCCTTGCTTCGTGTCTGTTGACTTTCAGTTTTGCTTAAAAAAACCCACCAACTTTTCTCTGCTTCTTTCAACAGTCCTTCTTTGTCATGCCAAGGAAATGCTTGTTTTTAAAAGTTGTGGCCTCCCTGCAGCTGGTTGTTAACACCAGGGCTCGGGGAACTTTCACGGCCTGCCTGGGAGCTTCCCAAGGTCTCTGTGGGTCTCCACAGGAGATTTTGGGGTACTCTGGCCATCACAGACCTTCCCACGCGTGTCCAGCTGTGCAGCTTGTGGCGAGCAGCCTCGTGGCCGTGCCGGGCCCCGCGGTGCCTGGCGCCAGCACCCGCCCGCCTCCTGCCAGGCTGGACACAGGAGGACAAAGGACAACTGTTTGGAGGAGTTGTTGTCTTGCTTGGTGCTCCTAATCCCTGGAATAACTGCTGTGACAAGCACAGTAACCATCTGCAGTGAGAGCGACACATTGGTGCCTTTCAAGTGCAGGGATCACAGCCACCTCCTCAGCCCCTTTTTTCTTCCCTTTTCAAAAATTTTCAAAAGCAGGATGGGGAGTTGGAAGCTGAAGCCCTGGACGAGTTGTCAGGAGCTGTAGTCACTCTATGGTGCTTTTGGAAATGCTGCTTTTAACTGTTTGAAGAGTATCTAGCCCACTTCAGCTATTTATATTATGTTTTTAAATCATATATGAAGCTCAGAAGTCCATCTTACACATCCTGGGCATTTGGAGAATGTATGTCCAATTTTGCCCAACATTTCCAGCCTTAGTGAAGGTTGGATTGCACAGCTTAAAAACCACATGGTAGGAAAAGGCACGTGCCTGCTGACTTCTGTGCAAACTCTGATGTGCACTAATCCCAGGGACTGGGCACTAATTACTTCTTGCCTTCACTAGAGCTTGGGCTGTGTGGTTGTCCTGCTATTCTCTGAAGCAGACTGCTGTAGTATCCAGAGCACCAGGATCTAGTGCAGGGTTTAGGCAGGCTTTTTGCATTTGGAGGCATGTCCACCCTATGGATTTATGTCCTCACACATCTACAGCAGTGCAAACATACAGATAGATGTCCTGCAGTGATGGTTTAGTTTTTACTGGCTCACTCAGAATTACATAAAAAAATTCCCAATTTAGATCAATGCAGAGAGTCTGTGTTCTAGATTTGCATTTTTGGCATGGGAATCCCTTGGGATTTTGATTTACACTGAAAAATTCCTGATACAAAGTGTAGTTTTTTTGACATTAAAAGCAATTATTGCATTCCAGTTATGACTCTTGAGGTGGGCCATGCTGCTTAAAGGAAAACTGCCCTGCTTGCATATGGCAAATCAGCTAAATGAGCAAAACCTCTATTCAAATATCTGTCACTCTGTCAGACTGGTAATTTGGTTACTTGACCATTTCCCTGGGTATTTGAGAAGAGCTAAGCTGGAGCTGTGGCTGCGAGACAAGGCAGATGGCATCATAAATACATAATGGCAATGAAGCCAAGCTCCAGGATGGGAGGGTTGGGGGGTGGATGGTAATGGTCTGTCTGGATCCAAGCCCCTGGAGAGCTGCAGAGCCCTCGGTGCAGCTCTGGGGAGGAGGGGATATTCCCCAGCTCCCACCTTCTTCCCAGCAGCTCGAGGCACCATCCTGCAGCTGCGGAACAATGGCCCAGATCTGCTTTCACACCACAGCTGGGGACACACAGGCTGCTTGTGTGACAGGGAAATAATGAATTCCAATTCGCTTTCTCTTCTGGTGTAGGGTCAGAAAAGCAAAGTCTCCTAGTCTGAAAAACAGAGGGAAGAGAGGAGAAGGGTTTAATTGCTTATTTGAATAAATTACTTCAATGTTTAAATTTTTTAACTCCATGAGAATTCTGATACGAAAGGTTATTTTTAAACAAGAGCTGAAAAAGGAGCTCAGTCAGTGAACCTCTCTGCCGTTTTTCCTCTGCTTTTTTGAGGAGGATTTAGCGTTCAAAGATCATGCTCCTTCGTGCCCACCAGCTGGCAGGAGGTGAGGCAGGAAATGCCCATTTGTCTGTGCTTCCTTGGCATGGCACTTCTCACCTCCTTTCCTCCCTCAGAACAAGAACTATTTTTATGGCACTGACAAAACATGGATGGTGGAGCAGTTAGACAGAAACCAGTTCAGGAGCTCCCAACAGAAGCTGTCTGTGAGACATTTGGCAACTTGTGGAGGTCGTGTTTCTTTTTTTTTTTTTTTCCCCATTTCTTTCCTCTGTTCTTTTCTTTTTTGTCATTTTGCTGCTTTTTTTTTTTCCTTCATTCCTCGCTTTTTAGTAAGCAATTTCCATGGAGAACCCCACTGAATGCAGGGTTTGCTATGCACAGAGGCTCTGAGATGGCATCCATCCCACCTGTGCTCTGCTGTAGCACTATCAGGTGGTTCCTAAATCGTTCCTAAGTTCAGTGTAGGGGCACTGCAGGGAGCAGCAGATTGAAACCTTGAGCTGGGCAGGTTAGAGAGCAGGAAACACCATGGCAAGCACAGCCCAGCAGTGGGGAGAGGAGCTGCTCCCAAATGCTTTTATCAAACAGGTCAAGGGTTCAGGACATGCAGCTGCTCCAAATGTGGCAGCAATAACCCAGAGTGCAGCAGAGGAAACCATTTGAACTGTAGCTGCTCCAGTCAATTGGCCTTTTGCCCTCTCAAAACCTGGGATCCCAATAAAACCCCCTCACAGTTGGGTCCCCAGCTGGGTGGTGTTTGCAGCTGCTGGTGACCAACATGGGATTTATCAGCGTGGAATCGGCCGTGACCTGTTTATTCCTCAGCTGATAAACTCAGTAAGCTCCGTGTGTTTGGTCAGATCCTCCATGTGTGTTCTGCTCGCTGGGCCAGACCCTGGACAGGCAGGTGGGGGCTGGATCAAATACCCAGTGAGTTTGATAGATCTCTCCTGTACACAGGGTGGTCACAAGTGCTTTAAAATCCGTGTGAGATCAGTGTGCCCTGCAGTGGGAACTGTCTGAATTTCTCTTAATGCATCTTGAAAGTGGAAAATGTGGACTTTTGGCTTACTTTATGACTCAAGAAGTGTGAATCAGCTAATTAACTAATGAAAAACTGAAATTTTGCATGGCATTTTAAGATGAAAAGTGTTGCAAATACTTGTGCATTTCCTGCTATTTCATTGGTAGCATTGCTGCATGTGAATGAGCCATTGGGGGCACCTTTGAACTCCTCTGTTCACAAATTTTGGACACTCATCTGCTCCTTACCTGGGCAAATCCTGGTGGCTTCAATAGAGGCAGGGTTTGCCTGACAGAGTTAATTTAGGTGCTTGGTGAAAACACACCTGAATAGGCAGATTTTGTTTTCATATGTTACAAAGAACTTGTCTTGGGTTTTGTAAATTATTGGCTCTTTATTTGATTTTGGATAAATTAAATGATTATCTAAATGTATTGGATTTTGGGGATTTTGGGTTATTTTCTTTTTTAATTGCAGTTTTCCATTAAGGGCAAGCTTTTCCTAAAGTCTCACTGGTTCACCCAGAAGAGCTTTGATATTGATATTTTATTGATAAAATCCCGGCTGGAAGGGAGGCAGGTGCTGGGATGTGGTGGTGTAGAGCAGCAGGAGCTTTGGGGGAGATGGGGCTGGGAGCACTCTTCAGGCTCTTGGTGCTGCATGTTACCAGATCCTGCTCACAGCCTGATGTATTTTGTGCAAAGTCAAAAGAACTGTGTAAATGAGTGCTTAGAATGACTCTATGAGACATATTGAATTTTATGCTGCAGCTGGAGAAACTTATCCTTAATTGAAGCTGTGGGCAAGTGTATGTCATTTTTGATTTAACGTTTTCCCTCACCCCTCCACCCCCACCCCAACCAAAATCCTTCGTGGAGTCAGATTGTTGCTGTAGCTTTGTGAACCCCTCTCTTCTAATGTTTAATCAAGTGCTGAAAAGAGACATTTAAAGACTATTTAAAATGTGGAAAAATTGCTTCCCAATATTTTTGACAGAGAGAGACTGAGAACACACAGCATTGAATCATCAGGAAAATTGAAGATTTCCCCTGAGCAACATTGGGATTTTACTGCAGAGGACTTGAAAGACCTTGGAGAAATTGGACGAGGCGCTTATGGTTCTGTCAACAAAATGGTCCACAAACCAAGTGGGCAAATTATGGCAGTTAAAGTAGGTGATGCCCATCCTTACATTTGTACTTCAGTCCGTTGGGATGCAGTGTGATGGAGAATTAAGGTTCTTCCATCTAGCACCCATCTACTGCTCTGTTCTATTTATTTCTGGTGTAAAGGCTGCTGTTTGCTGAAAATACAGTGTATAATGGGCATGTTTTCAGGTGATTTGTGAAGTTCTCTTAATTGCTGTGCCCTTTTCAAAATGTCTATCAGGAACCTGCTGTTCTGAGGGGATCACACGTCTCTGGAGACTGATGATGGGGCACGGGCCTTTCACCTCTGGGTCACTGGTTCAGGTACAGCCTAGCTGGTGGTAGGCACAACTTGACATCTCATAGCTTCTTGGTATCTTTTGTGAAATAAGGTAATGGCTTAAAATTAGCTGTTTATGTCAGCATGTGCCGTGGTGTGGCCTCGCCAGGAGGAGCTGGAATGGAGTGGATGTCTTCTAGGGAATGTTGTGCTCTTGCTGATGTGTGATGGAGTGTCTGCTTTGTGCTTACCATGTCAGATTGTCCTGGAGGTGGAAAGTGTAGCAGGTTTCTTGACTGTCCGTTTTCTACTTCACGCTACCCAAACCCTCACCTTAGAGCCAGGAGCAGCCTCCTCTCCCAGCTGGGCAATAATTACCTGTCTTGCCACAGCAGTGCTGTTCACTGGGCATCTTGGAGGAGCTGCTTGTCCATGGAGGTGGGCAGCAGCTGTTCTCTGTCTCTCTGGTCCTTTCCTTTGCTCCCTGCAGGTTTCTAATGACATCTGTCTTTTAACTCTGTCGATGATATCAACTGTAAATGCTCTCATGGCTCCCAGGAAAAAGCAGAAGTGAAGTATGCAGGAGTCTGTTTTGCTGTCTTTTTCAACTCTCTGTCTTCTTCAGAATATTCCCTGGTCCAGTCTGGAAACAGTTGCCCCTGCTGGTCACATGCCAAGCAGACATAGCTCAGCTCCAGCTGCTCTGAATAGAATGCCTACCTGTCTCTGGTGTGCCAGGTTACTGGAGTAACCCCCATCCTTTGATCTTCTCCAGTAAACACTGTCTTCCTCACAGCAGTGGGACCACTGGTTAGGTCTCTTGAGTGGTTTTGATCACCATGCAGTGCTGTTTCAAGCTGGGTCTGAACCCCTAAAGGTCTCCAGTGGAGCCAGAGGTTGCCTGTAGCTAAAGGCTGGTTTCTTTCAGCTGCCTTTGGTAGAACTCAGGGGTGTAGTTTGCAGGTGACAGGTTGAAAAACGTTGGTGTAGTGAAATGATTCCCGGACTCCTCCATCTTCTCAGACTCAGGGTGTGTCACCTGAGTCCACCTGTAGTTTTGCTTAAGGGTGTGGAGGGGGCACACCCTCAGAGCTGAGTGGCTGTTTCCTGGAGCTCTGCGGTGGCTACAGCCATGCGGAGAGTGTCATGGAGATGTGTCTGCTGGCACAGGGGTTCTCTTGTCCCACACTGTTTGCACAAGGGCTTTTCAACACCCTAGGTGAGCCTTGTCACTGTCAAGGGCCCGTGGTGCAGGTACAGCCATGTGGGAGGCAGAAGGCACCAGTTCTGTGTCCTTGAAGCGCACGGCTGGAGATGGCATGGTGCAGCATTTTGAGATGGCTTTCCCAAGGGATGAGGTGTGTTCTGAGCCTTTGGGGTTCTGGGTTTGGGGGCTCACTTTTAAACAAGTAAATCCCACTTGTAAAACTGTGAAATGTTAAAGTTGTGGGCTGGGCTGGTGCCAGCTTCTTTTCTCTGACCCTGTTTCTTTTGGGTGGACATGACTGGGCCTGCTGGGGAAGAAAGGTTGGAGGGTTTGGGCAACAGCACCATTTCTAAAACAGTAGTGGTAGGCGACTGTTCTGTTTGTCCCAGTGGGGAAAAAACACAAAATTGAGCAAAGGAAGACCTGTGGGTGGAACAGTCAGTGAGACCTCCAAGGCAGCAGCAGCAATTCCTCAGACTGAATGGTACAGTTCTTTGAGATGAGATTTCAGGATGGGGCTAAGCTTGGACTACTGACTAGTTTATCCCACACTCCTCAGACTTTCCTTTCCCAGCCTCCTGATGCTTTTGGGGCAGCCATAGTTGTGCATTAGTCTTCTGCTCCTCCTCTGTCTCAATCTGTCCGTGTTGGGGACTGTTCCCCTCCTGCTCTCTCTCTCAAGCTTTGTGGTCTCTTCCCTGTGGAACTGTTGCCTTCAGCCATGTGTTCTCCTTCACTGTGAAGCTCTTCTGTAAGAGAAGTTTTGAGAAGGGAAATTGTGTTTTGTGAAAATGTGTCAGTTTGGAGAGGTCTTGGCTATGATCTCCGTGGCACCTGCAGCTCTGTGGTGTGGCACCGTGCTGGGGCAGGTGACAGGATCCCCTCACAGCTGGATTGTGGAGCCAGTGTCTGGTTATTTGGTTGGGCTGCTGTTGCTCCTGTGCTTCCCCAAGAGCAGCACCAGTGCAGCAGGCCAAGCATCCTTGGAAGGACATTCAGCACAAGGAAACAGCTTTATGGAAGCTGCAAGCCAAAAGTTGGCTGTTCTGTACTGCTAGCTAAAAGCACTGCAGCAAAGTTTCAGATGGTGATGCATGGCTGGGGTGTTGAGTTGTTGTCCCCGGTCCTGCTCCTCCCTCTCCTTTAGCCTTGGTAATTCTCTGTGAATACTCATTGCAATGACAAAAAGACATTCTGTACCTCTTTGGGAATAGGCTGAAGGCTGGAGTGGGCTGCAGGAGCAAGGGACCTGGTCTTCCTGTTACTGCCACCTGCAATTGTTTGTGCACCCCTTATGCTTTCTGCCATAGAGAGCTGCTTCCTAGAGCTGTCAGGGGGAGAGGATGAAGGAAAGAAGGATCCAACTCAACAGGATTTGTGTTCAAACTTTTCTCATTTTTGCCCCTAGAAAATGTTGCATTATGTTTTCCTAATCTTCCAAATTTTTATTTCCAAATGAAAAGCAATCCTTTTATTCTTTAGGTTGTTTCCTTTCAGATCTTCCTGGAGATGCATCTTTACTCTGTGTCCACTCCCCATCACAGTCTTCCTGTCACTGAAAATACCCTTCTCATTTTCATAAGGATTTTTTGGCATATGAGGTCAAGACTTTTCCAGGTGGGAAAGAGAACAGCCCAGTTTTGTCCAGTGCCAGATTTTGCTATGCAAACCAATAAATGCAAGGCCAGTTTGTCTGCTGAATCCTCAGCTCGTCAGGTTTCTCTTCCTGGCTTCTCATTTTCCTGGGAGAAATCTCTTTTCCTGGCTGGTGTGTGTCTGCTGCACCAGCTCTTTGTGAGCTTGCCTGGTCAGGCTTCCAGTTCTACCCTTTGATTCTGCTTCTGGTTTCTTGTTTTTGTCTTAGTCTGGCTTTTCCCAGTCTGTGGCAGTCCAGAAGTGACTTGTGACCATTGTCCTGGGCTTCCCCCTGTGCAGAGAGCCCTGGTTCCTCCTCAGGATCTGCTCCAGTGCTGTCCTGGCTTTGTCTGAGAGGCTCCACAGTATGTGCCATTCTCCAGCCCTTTTTGTATTTGCCCTCCAGCATCACATGGTGTTGTCCCAGCTGCTCCAGGGACTGTGCTTCTTGTTCTGTGAGAGTACCACAGATCAGAGGCACATAGAGAGGTATCCCCATTTATTTGGATGAAATGTTTTCTTGGGAAACTCGCCCAACTGCTGGGGGGTATAATTTCTGTCCTGAGGTTTCCTTCTGGCCCTGGTGATAGTTCACACAAAAAGGATGCTTTAAAAGATCCCTGGAATATGAATAAAGAAAAATAGCCCAAACTGGAATGAAAGCTGGGGAGCATTCTTTCAGTTAGAGCAGGATGCTCTGCTTGGCATTGAAATACTGTACATGCTGTGGATTTTATGAGCCAGGGTACTTCACAGTGCCTCTGTAAGGCTGGGAAAGCTACTTGTTTGAAAAGTTAATGAAATAAATAAGAACATATTTAAAATTGTCAACCTTTGATGTGTTGGGGGGCTCCTGTGCAGATCAGGAGCCTAAACACAGCAGTGCTGTCCTGAGCATCTGGTGTTCCTGGCAGTGATGTCTGAGCCTCAGGCTCAGGCAGGAGATCTTCACCTGCTCCTCACCTCTTCTGCCCTGCAGCAGGGAGCACCTTGGACATCTGGGGTTCACCATCAGCAGCTTCTCCAGTTTTGTTTCAACCAGTTCAGCTGGCTGAGAAATACCTCACCAAGAGATGGGTGGAGTGGTTTGTGCTTTGGTTGACCTTCAAGCTTCTTAGCACGGCCTCATGGAAACATCTTGCACTTCTTCTTAATTGAATTAATTTTCTGTCAGGAATGGTTACAGCTGGGAGAGTTACCCAGCTGGGGGAGTGGGTGATTTTGTCCCCAGTATTTCGTTTTCTCCCACCTCAAAAGAAAGTGATTTTCAGCTGTAGGACAGAATTTTCTGTGTCTTTCAATATCCTCAGCCTGGCTGACAGTGCCCTGCAGTATTGCCTAGTCCAGCCTCCAGTTACAGTCAGTGTCCTCAGCCATTGTTGCTGGTTTCCTGTTTTCTCTTTAGTTTTACAGTATTTTTTATGTCCTCTACTTGTTCTCTAAACTTGTCCTAAGGAAATCAGAAGTGTTTTCAAGATCAGTTGGGTAGTTGGATGTCAAACCCATGGGCCCATAAAAGATCCCTGTCCTTCCTGGGGAAGCCAGTAAGCCACAGAGCTGTTTCTTGTTCCTAGCACAGTGTCTCTTGTACACCACTTTGATAGTCAACACTTGTTCTCTCACCCACAGCTTCAAACCAAAAGTTCCTGTCTGACTTTCTCAGGTTTCTCGATGGCAGTCTCACAGCTGAAGGAGGTTGCTAAGTATCAAATGCCCCTGAGAGAAGAAATTTAGCATTTGTTTATACCTCCATGATCTCTCCATCCTTTCCTGGATGCCTGATAGCCCATAAAGGCCCATCAGAATGATACATTAGTATATTTAGCTCCCTCCAGGGGCAAATTTCTCTGTCCATCCCATGTCCGTATGACTTCCGAAGAGAAGTCTTGGGGTTTTATTGCCAAACCATCATTGTAGTTCTTCACACCTTCAGAATTTTCTGTTTCAGTCATTTGTTTAGGTCTGCTGGCTGAGAGTTGGGGAAACCAGTGTTCCCAGTCCTGCTGGTAGGGTAGCTGGGGAGGGAGTGGATGAGTAAGAGCTGAAAAGGGGTGGTGAAAGAGAGAGCCTCATCACAGGAGGTGGGAAACTAGTTGTGATCTACTTCAATCAGCATTAAATGTGTTTCAGATGGTGAGATAGATATTCCCATCCTCAGCAGTGACTGGGCAAACCCTCTTTTTGCTCCTGGTTTGTTGTCCCAAATCCCTGCCATCCCATGGAGGGACCATTCTCCCATGGCACTGCCAGGCATTGCTCTGCTGAGCTTTCTGCTGAGGACACAGGTGAGCCCTGTGCTCAGGACAGTTCTGGATTGTCTCACATCTCAAGGAGCTGAGTTCCAGTTTGGTGTTTACAGCTTTTTAGGATTTTTTTTTTAACCAGTCACTTCACGCTGCACCTGAATCTTTCTGTGTGCATATTGGGCTGGATGATGGATGTCTCTTCTGTTTTGGGTCAAGTTTCTGGAATCTGCCTGGTTTTACATTTCAGGGTGGCACAATCCACAGCACAGACTGTGCTTTTGCTGTTGGTGCTACTCAGAGCATGGCTTCAGAGCTCTTCTTCCTGATGTTGGAAGGCTTTGTCCTAACCTGTGTTTGAATAAAAAGGGCTGGAGAATTTTCTCCTAGAGGATTTGATACAGTTTAAATTGGAGACCAACAAGGAATTGTTAATAGGGAGACTCCATCATCTTCTTCTATAAATGCTCCTTTTTCCATCCATGGCTTGTTTGGCTGTGGGGTCACCTGTCAGTGACGGCCTGCAGGAGGGTGGCTGGGCTGAGATCTGTAAGGCCTGAAGTGAAGTCAGCCCCTGTCCATCCCTGTCTGAAATGCTGCCTTCAAGCAGCTGCCTCACCTTGTGTCTTCCTTCCCTGCCGTGTCCCATGCTCGTGGGGAGTGTCTGGGGGAGCTGCTGCAGTGCTTTGCACTATGCCTTGGGTTCAGGTAGCAGTTCATGCATCATGGCTCAGGCTGTATCATGGCTCAGGTGCTATTTGGGTGGTGACTTTCCTCACCTTCCCTGTTCTGCTGCTGACCTGGGAGGACTGGGCTGCAGCAGGCTCCCTGGCACCCTGCTGCTGAGCAGAGCCACCTTGTCCAGCCTGGCTGACCCTATCTGTGTGCTGTACTGCATGCTGCTCCTCAGACTTCTCCCTTTCTCTTGACTTTGCCAGTCTCCAGCACTGTTGTATGAGACCTCCCAATCAATTGCTTTCACTCCCTGAAGCAGTGTTTGTTGTAGTGTCCATGTTGGCTTGTCAGGCTGTCCTCTGCCCTGTAGCTGACCCACTGTCTGTGCTCTGGGTCCTCTGCCAACCCTTTCTTGCTGGGGAGCTCGTGTTGGAGGCGTGTTTGGGTTCAGTGTTGTTCTGGAGTGCCATTAAAATCATCTCCACTGTACAATGTATATTTCATATGGTTTCCAGAGCTGGAGAAGTAAGAGCAGAGGAGGAATGTCAGAGGTGGGAGGAGATGCTTTCAGGAGAAGCTGTGAACTTTAGGAGGATGCTATGGGGTTGGCTGTGACAGGATTGTGCAGGCGCAAGGGAAATGCAGAGTATGGCTGGGACAACTCTCAGATGACCAGGAAAGAGGCTTTTTGGAGACAGACATGGAGTGGGCACAGAAGGAGAATACAAGATATTATAAGGAGAAAAGCTTCTTTAGGTTCCTCACCAAAGGCGACCCTTTCAGTTGGGTCATGTCTCAGTGAGAGGCTGAACTATTGGTCACAGGTCTCACCATGGTGGCTTTGGCATCCATCACCTTCCCTGGAGGTCAGAGCAGTGGCATTTCCATTCCACACAGTGCTGCTGGTGTGTCACTTGGAGAGAGACATTCACTCTGCTCGGCCTTCAGCCTCTCAGGGGGATTGCAGAGCTTTGTAAGCTGAGGGCACAAGGGCAGGAAATAGCCAGTGGCTGGCTGAACTTGTGTAACACAGACCTGAACCAGTGACCTGGAGGTGAAGTGTTTTAGTTCTGTTCCTGGCCCCTTGAGCTGCTTCTTGCTCTGTTGGCGACGCAGAAGCCCAGCTGTGCTCAGCACATCACAGATATTATGGACTGTGGGTGCTGGACAAGTCTCCTGACAGGTCCCCAAGAACTCTAGAATTCCCAGAGTGGGAAAAGGACAATATAAACATATTTACTGGTCTAGGCCAAACTAGAGGTACTAGAACATTAAGAACAAGTGGTTAAATACCAAAATACCGGGATAAACTACAGGTAAGGAAAATTGCAGTGTTAATACTGTCCTTGTTTTGTATGGGTCATCACAAATTAAGTCCTAAAGTATATAATGGTGCACTGTTTCACATGTGGTGCTATATGAGGGGCCAGCCTTGAAAGTACCTTCATTCACTTGGCCTGTGCTGGCTGATGTGTGTGGTCCTGATGCCACTGGCATTTGCCCACGGGGCCGTGGTATTGGTGAAATGGGTGCTAGTATCTTGCAGATTTTTTCCACAAGCTTGACTAATTTTTCTTTCTTGGATAGCTATGTAGTTTTTGTCCCTGAGGACAGTCCTGGCTACCTCTGTTGCTTTGGACTTCTTGCCAGATATTTATTCTTGGTTTATTTTTTAAATGGTTTTTCAACATGAATCACAGCTTCAGGATCACGATTTCCTCACTTGTGATTCAGAGAATGTATTAATTAGTGCAAGATGTTAAATATATCTGTAAAGTCACATGAAAGACTGGATGGTCGTCTCTGTCCTTCATTTAACCATTTTCACATTTGAAAATGCACAGTTTTCTGTTTTCAAATGTGCATTATTCTTTCAGGCCCAAATGAAACTTCTCATAATATACAGTGTATATATAAAATACAGCATGTGTATATGTATGTATCTCTATATACACATGGGGTATGTATCTATATGAAGTATCTTTTATACACTGTTGATGTTCCCTCAGCCAGTACTAGGTAAAAGATTGTTGATTTTATGAGAAGAGCTCACAACACTGCTGCCCATCATTAACAATACCAGAGAAATGTGTTTCCCTAGGTTATGTGGCAGTCCCTTCTCCCCAGCCATGGTGGAGGCTGTGGAAGAAGCCTTTTTGGCTTCTGTGCTTAGAAATTTCAAACATAATGTCCCTTGGTTAAATTTCAAACCAGTCTTCAAGGCCCGTCCAACATGGCTAAGAACTGTGTGGGAATTTGTTTTGAAATGAAAGCCTGGATGTGATGTTTCACTGTAGTTTTCAAAGAAATTTCAGCTCTTTAATTTCTTCCTGACATTTCATCTGAAAATGTTGATGCTTATGCAAGGACTGAAGGTTTCATAGTCTGATTAAACAGCTTTAGAAGTGTTCAGTTACATCTCTTATTTGAGAGCACTGCTTGATTCTCTAGAGTGTTTTTGAGCATGCCTGGGGGGACTGCCTGCTCTGCTTGGCTTTGGGGTCCCGGTCACGTGTCTCCATCAGCAGGGCTGAGGATACAGTGATGGCATGGAAGTGATAAAGTCTCTGCCACTCTTCCTCTTTCAGAGAATTCGGTCGACAGTGGATGAAAAGGAACAGAAGCAGCTTCTGATGGACCTTGATGTAGTGATGCGAAGCAGTGACTGCCCGTATATTGTTCAGTTTTATGGCGCACTCTTCAGAGAGGTGGGCACCCCAAACTTGCTTCACTTGTAGCAGAGTTTGGGTTTTACCTTGTCTTTTCCCTTTGTAATTTCAAACTCGTGCTAAGGAGGAGAAAATTGATTCATGTTAGGTTTCTTGGTTCTCCACTTTTGCTCAAGGTTGTTTAACCAGGAGACCCAGGTGTCTGGGCACTGCTGAGCAAGCATTTGGTCCCTTTGCAAAGGAGCTTTGGAGGAGATGAATGTCAAAACCTGACTGCTGCTTCTCCTTCCTCCTGTAGCTCCTCTGCAGGCTTGGATTACCCCTGCTCCTGTAATTGCTCTGTTGTTGAAACGGCCACAGTGTAGGGGGACAGACATGGAGCCCCTGCCTGTTTTCCAGTACTTCAGCAAAAATCCAGTACCTCTCCTCAAGGGAAAAGGAAAAAAGGAAAAGGAAAGGGGAAAAAAAAGAGACCTGTGGGCTGCAGCTGGTCTTTGGGGGTTATCAGGCACAGCAGCCTGTGCAGTCTTGTGGGGTTTTACTGGAAAACTTTTAGAGAGAGGTCAGTGTTGTAGGTAAAACCCAAAACTGTGTCTGAATATTCAATTCCTGCTTCCCGAGAGTCTGCCTCTGTAATTTTGCTAGGTCACTCCTCTGGCTTTTGATCTCACTCTCTAAAATAATCACAATAATCCTTCCTTTTCCCATGCTCTGCTTTTTCTGGTCTTTTTGAGCACTGAGCCATTTTGGGCCAGCAAGCATTACAGTACAAGCTCCTACCGTGTGTGGAGCCTCAGCTTGGCTGGAAATTTCTGGCTTTGCTGAGACACAGGTGACAAGGCTGTCAGCTGGTGTGAGGAAAGGTCTGTAGACAAAACAGTGTCTTGCCAGATACAGATGAGCAGCATGCTTAGAGCTGTGCAAGCCTCTCACCTCCCTTCAGCTCTGGGCACATTCCAGGATGTATCTGTAAATACATAAACAGTATAAAAATTTATCTCAATCAGCACCCAGATGTTGGCTTGGCTGCACTCTTTGTCATGTCCAAAAATCTCATCATCCTGCAGCCAGGCAGGGCTCCTAGGGCTCCTTGCTCTGGCTGGGAAAGGTTTCATTGGTGTAGCTCTGGTTGGAGCGAAATCCCCCTTTTCCCCCTTCAGCATAAGTGGTGTTTGCTTGGGAGATGAAAGCAGCCTTCCCCTCTCCTTGGTCCCTCACTGCTTAGGGATGTTCCAGGTCATGTTCCTCAGGGGTACACAGGGTGAGCTGGGAGGCTTCCATAAAGTTTTCTGTCTTGTCCTGTTAATTACTTGTTCCAATATTAAGTAGAATCTTAATCTTTTAAAGATAGCAAAGTATGACAACAGAGAAGCACAGTAAGGGAATTTCACCAGGCTGTTTGGATCTGTCTGCCCCCCCAGTCTGCTTATCAGATCTGTTCTCAAATAACTGTGAAAGATCCAGATCACTGCTGCACCATCCCCTGGGGTGTATGAGCTCATGGGACATTGGTAAAGACCAAAACTCTCTCAGGAAATCTGCAGTAAACTATATAAAACAAAGCTCTTCGTCCCAGCATTTTCCCAAGGTGAAAAGTAAGGAAATCCTTTTGGGATTACCTACTCTGAGCTGGGATTCAGGTTCTCTGGCTATGGATGGAACAACCGATGAGAAATCTTCTTTACCTGCTACTAAAGGTGAAAAACTTCACGTGAGCCTATTTACAGGAGTTTGAGCTGCTGAATAGGCAGCTTGTGCAGTCAGAGGGCTGGCAGGGTCCGAGCAGCTCCAGGAGAAGCAGCAGGGCTGCTGGCACAAAGGGAAAGCAGGCAGCCTTCCACAACGGGTAGTGTTTGATGTGAACAGGCAGAGCTAAGCTCTGGGATCCTGACAGTTTGGGAATACTAAACCAAATTGGACAAAATTATGCAAGGTCTTACTTTGTAGCCAGACAAGTGTCCCAGCTTGCAGTCAGGGAAGTAGCTGTGAACACGAGTTCCTGTGGCAGCCTCTGTGAATATCAGCAGTTTGATTTGGAAGGGTGGAAAATGCTGCACAAAGATTTCTGTAGTTGTATTTTCTCTTGCTTGTTCCGCATTTTGTGATAGGGAGAGTCTTCTCTGGGTCCTGCTTGTCCCTCAGCAGGCAGCACCTGAGCCTTTATCATTTGCTGCCTGTTCTTCAGTCAGAAGGGGCATTTCTGTTGCTGTGTGTCTGTGCACGTGATGGAACATGTAATAGTGCAACAAGCACAAGCTGATTGCCAGGACAGGACTTTGCTGCAGCTCATTGGCACCCACTAGGTGAGATTAAATTGCCTGGTCAATGAAACAAGAGCAAAGCTCAAAAAGTGAAAGACAGTGTTCCAGTCTGTGCATGGAATCAGGGGCTTCAGTGCACCATGGCCAGGACATGGCTGCCTTTTTGGGCTGCAAGCACATGTCACCAGCTCGTGTCCAATTTTTCATCCACCAGTATCTCTCAGCCCTTCTCCTCAAGGGCTGCCCTCAATCCCATCCTCATTATCCTGGTGAGTGCCCTGACCCAAGTGCAGGATCTCACACTTGTTGAACTTTGTGGGGTTCCCACTGGCCCCAGGAGACCAGCTGGTTTTTCCATACTGCACCCAGGAGAGCTCAGAGTCCTGCTAGTGCACGCGGAGCCGTCCACAATGGCCATCACAGATCTGATTGAAGAGGATCTGGCTACTCATGTTCATGCTCATGTGTTTCCTCTCAAGGCTGTACTTGCTAGATGGGGGAAGAAAAAATGTTGGTTGACAGGGGTTCTGCAAACATTTCACTTGAGTCTCTTCTTGTGAGAAAAGAGGAGCTGTGGACTGAGCCCAAAGGGCTGCACTGGGACCCCCAAGACTTTGGCCCTGAGTGTAGCTGTTTTTAGAGGTTTTTAGGTCTGAGAATAAAAATGGTCTTTTCTTGCCTGTCTGCTGCAAGTTTTACAGCTGCTCTGGTTTGAAACAGTACCTGTAAAGCTGGGAATATTTGGGTAGTTGCCATGACCACACTAGTGGCTCTTCCAAGTACCTGTTCTGATTGTGTTTCTTTCTAAGAGGGGAAGAGGAAAGAAGCCTTATCTGACTTGGGATCTCAGTAGTGACTCCTACACAGTGCAAGTGTAGTTGAGCCAAGTTTAAACCAACAAGTTCAATACTTGATAAAATTATTCAATGAAAAATTCGCTGCAAGTTGCAGAACATGCCTAGGAAGCTGGGTAAATCAGCCCATGGGGAACTTCTGCTGGCAGGAGAGAAGAGCTGGGATGGAAGTGTTGGTTAGCACGGTGCTGGGCTGGTGTGAATTGCTGACACAGCCTTGCTCAGTTGTTTGATCTCTTTGCTGTTGACGCACCTCATGCTGTTTTTATGGAAGTCCTTGAGTGTGCTGCCATTCCTCTGCACATCTGTCCCTGTTGTCAGTCGCTGGTCTGTAGGAAAAGTGTCCTGTGTGCCATGTAAATATATAATGGTGTTGGTGACACTTGTTAGTCTCTCTCACCGGTGTAGCTGCAACTTGCATAAAGAGCTGGCTGCCCCTGCAGTGAGCAGATGTGATAAATCTTCAGCATTTGCATCATAGAGTGGTGGGTGTTGGCCAGGACCTCTGAGGTCGCTTTTTCCAACCCCCATGATCAAGTGGGGCCACTTGACCAGGATTGTGTCCAAATAGCTTTTGAATCTCTCCAGGGATAGAGCCTCCAGTCTCCTGGGGCAACCTGTGCCAGTGATTAATCCCCCTCACAAAAAGTGTGTCCTCATGTTCAGAGGGAACCTCCTGTGTGTCAGGCTGGGCCCTGCTCGTGTTGCTCGGTGCCACCGAGAGAGCCGGGCTCCATCCCCTGTGCAGCTTCCCCTCAGGCTGATGAGATTCCCCCCGGGCTCCATCCCCTGTGCAGCTTCCCCTCAGGCTGATGAGATTCCCCCCGGGCTCCATCCCCTGTGCAGCTTCCCCTCAGGCTGATGAGATTCCCCTGAACCTTCTCCAGGCTGAACAGTCCTGGCTTTATCAGTCTTTCTCATGGGGAAGGTGCTCCTGTTCCTCAGTCATCTTAGTTGCCCTTTGCTGGAGTCTCTCTTGTACTGGGGAGCCCAGCACTGGTCACAGCACTCCAGGTGTGGCCTCACCATTGCTGGATGGAGGGGAAGGATCACCTCCCTCCACCTGTGGGTGATGCTTTGCCTGGTGCTGTGATCCTTCAGCCCAGCAGAGATGCATTGTTGGCTCACGTTCAGCTTAATGCCCACCTGGAGCCACCTAGGTCCTTTTTTTCCTGCTGAGCTGCACTCCAGATGAGTGACACCTTTGTGACACCTGCTCCCTTGTTAATGGGAATTCTCTGCATTGAGAAGCTGAAGGGTCTCCGTTGCTTGTGAAGCGGCTTTTGTCTGTCCTGAACAGGGATATTTTCAATTAAATGCACAGGGTGTTCCTGGACATTTTTTGGAATGTCTACAAGATGTGCATTAGCATCTGGTAATCTGATACCCAATAAGGACTAAAATCCATTCTTTGGAAGAATAGCTCTAACAGGAAGAGAAAATTAAAGCGCTTCTTTTGTCATTTTATGATCGGAAATCAGCCTGACCTAAGAGGCAAAAATTTAAAACTTTTATTAGTTTGGTTTTGTCCTCACAGTCCACAATGGAGTAGGACGTGCCCATGTACATCAGCACTTCTTGGTATTTGGTCAGGAAGACAGCTGAGTCCCAATTGCCCAGCTAGTCTTCCTTTTTATTCCCGTTAAAATTCACCAGTTTGCCAACAGTTAAGGCTCTCCAAGTCCCAGGAAGAGTTAGCCTGTAGAGTTTTGGATCTTGCCTTAAGGATGCTGCATAGTGGAAAAGGCTTGTTATCTTTTTCCATTGATCTTGGTGACATGAATTCATGTAGGTCAGGTAGGTTTTTATAATACCAGATCAATAAATGCCCCCATTCAGGAGTTCTATATGGCATCTACTTCAGGAGACCAGTAAACCTTTCCTTGAGGGCTTTGGATCATAAAAAGGGGGGTTTTTATGCTTAAAAATCACCATTGGATAGAAATTTATTGTACTTATTTGAGGTTTCAGTACCATACCCATCCCAGCCTGTGATGCAGAGTACACGTGAAGCATTTATTATGATAATGGCTCTGCTCAAGTGTTGTTCACTTGGTTTCTTTTGCTGTCCAAACACCAGCTGTTGTAACCTGGGCAATGGGAGCCACTCACAGGACTGGTGCAATTGGACATAAATACAAGGCTGCAGGTGGTCAGTGGTCTTCTGGCTCTCTAGAACCAGTCCAGTCCCCCACAGTCTCAGGACAACAGCCCAGTCCCAAGTTTTTTATAAATCTGATCAAAACAGAAGCAGTTTTTGAATGATCCTGTGGCCAGTAGAACGGGTCCATGAGGGAGAGGCTGCTCTCACTACAGATGGCTCCTAAAGCTCTGGTGGGCTTCCAGTCTCGCTTGATCTATGCACATCACTGCCACTGGAGCCACGTTGCTTGCCCTGAGCCACTCTCCATCATAGGAGGTGCTTCATCTGCACTTTGCCTCTGTTGCTAGTGCAGAAAGAGACATTTTCTATTTCTGTGTATTGCCCAATTTCACTTCTGTAGTTTAAATCTGAACAGTTCCTTAGCCAGCTTCCTCCATGGCCAGCCTGCAGTCTGTAGCAGCCCAGGTTCACCTTCTTCCAGGCGAACCACAACTGAACTTCTCCTGAAGTGTGCTGGTCATGCCCTTGTCCTGCTGTGCTGCTCTGGCCTCTTTCACTGTGACGTCCCTGCTTCCGTGTCTGGCACAGCACTTACTCCATTTTCTGCTTTTTTTGGGTGCAATGAGAGTTTTCTGGGCTCAGGCTTGTGGCAGCCCTTGAGTGGATGACATCAGCTCCTGCTCTGCCTTGAGCTGATGTGAAAAGCCTGATGCCAAGTGAGCAGCATAAACTGGAGCTGCCTGTGGCTGTAAACCAAAGTCTTCTTCCCCAGCCAGCCAGCCCTTCCTAGGAAAGCAGCTTCCCTCTTCTGGCTGTTCCACTGTGCCTGCAGCCTTCTGGAGAGCAAAACAGTGTGGGAGGCCTGGATTCATCTGAGTTCAAGCATCAGAACTCTAATGACAGGTGTGAGCTGGGCAGGTAAATGCCTCTGCTGTGAATGAGAACAAGTCTTTCATTGCTAAAACTAATCAAGCTGAATTCCATCCTTTCTGTCGAATGCATGTTGCTGTTAATGTATTTCATAGGATTCAGCAGATCTCGGGATGCTCTCTGCATCTGTGTTTCTCATTTTTATCTCAACAGTAACACACATCCTTTTCTCTTTCCAGGGTGACTGTTGGATCTGTATGGAGCTCATGTCTACCTCGTTTGATAAGTTTTACAAATATGTATATAGTGTATTAGATGATGTTATTCCAGAAGAAATCTTAGGCAAAATCACTTTAGCTGTGAGTATTTTGTTAAACCTTTTTCTTGAAGATAACTGAAAAGTTCAGTTCCTTGTTCAGATCACACTCCATGTGAAAAGCTGGTTGGTCTGTGGAGCAGAATTGCTGCTGCTGTTTGCACCACACTGGGAATGGTTCTTCAGGGTGCTCATGGCTTATCCACAGTATGTTGCATGGTGTAGAAGGAGATCCTGGGGTCAGTAATCAGCTCATAAACAGGCCCCAGGGCCAGCTTCCTGCTCAGTCTGCTTGAATGTGAGCACCAGCAGCACAGGCACCAGCCCAGACCAGAGAAGCTTCTGGCAGTCTTTTCCAAAGGCTCCCAAAAGCACTGGAGAACCTGGCTGATCTTTTCTTGATATAACCTGGAAGTTCTGGCCTAATGAAAAGTCAGGTAATTGAAACAGTTGTGACCTGCTGAAAAAAACCACAACATAGGGCTTGAAATAATTTATTGCTCAGGATAATTAACATCAGAGATCGTTCTTGCTCCCCTCTCCCAGAGCGGGACCTTTGCAGGTCACAGGGGATGTGTGTTCACTTAAGCCCATACCCTCACTTACATCACCTTCTGTTTGCAGAAGAGGTTCAGAGAAAAATTACAGCATTAATATCTCAATGTATTAAATGCTTTTTACCTGTATTCTTGGAGTTCCAAAAATCTAATAATCACAGAACTCATACGATATCTGCTTTTTTTCATCTGTTTTTCTTTCCTAGACTGTGAAAGCACTAAACCACTTAAAAGAAAACTTGAAAATCATTCACAGAGGTGAGTTCTTCGTATCTTTTTTTAAGTTCATGTCTTGTCTTCTTGTCTGTTAAAATAATTGCAAGAATTGTTAGCGGCCTTTGGTTCACTCAAAGCGTAAACACAGCACCTGTACCGCCGCGAGTCTGAGCGCAGGTTTTGAGCAAGTGTCCCAGTGCCTGCTCTGTTGCCCCTTCAGCCTGTGCTTTTTCCATGTAAGTGTGGTTTCGGGGTGGTTGGGCATTTGCTTCTCCCTTTGGGCACGTGGCATCCCCAGGGCTGGCTCCATCCCCTCGTGCTCCCGTGCAGGATCCAGCGCCAAGGGTGACGGCGACGGCGCGGCACTGCCGGCCTCCATCCTCTGCAGCTGCTCTGCTTGAAACTGAAACCTCCAGCCGTGACTTACTGCTTTAAATTTCTTTCCCCTGCAGACATCAAACCTTCCAATATTCTTCTGGACAGAAATGGAAATATTAAACTCTGTGACTTTGGCATTAGCGGACAGCTCGTGGACTCCATTGCCAAAACGCGGGATGCAGGGTGCCGGCCGTACATGGCGGTGAGTGGGATGAGCCCTGGGCTCTGTGGGATCTCACCCTCCCTGTTATCAGCCTGTTTCCCGTGGGATGAATGCCCCTTTCCTGGATGGAAACTGAGCTCTGGGTCAAGCACTGCTGTGGCAGTGTCATCCAGGCTGTGGCAAAGTGACCGAATTCCTGGTTTTTTGCTGGGTTCCTCTGCTGCTGCCAGGGCTGTGGGGCTGGGGTGGAGAGGAGCTCTGTGCCTTCCTGCAGCTCAAAAACACCATTGCCCAGGGGAGCAGGGCTGTCAAGAGTGTGGGTTTGTCTTGGTCTGCAAGAAATCCATTTGCTCTGGTAAGATTATGTCGCAGCAGTTATTGCAGAGCAGAATTACAGTGATTTTTGTAAACCACTTTAATTCCAAAGTGTGCCAGAACTTCATTCCAGGAGAATGTGATTCTGGAGAGCAGCAGTAGCAGAGCAGCTGTGTGGAAATTGCTGGGGCTGAGTTGTGGCTCCTGGGAGTCTGTCCTGCTTGTTTGCTGCCCTCCCCCTCCCAGAGAGAAAAGCTGTAGTGGTGATTTTGGAAGCTGTCTGAGGGTTTTAAACACTTCAGTGCTTCAGGATGCTTTGAAAATGCATCTCTGTTCTCACATGAGCTGAGGGTACCTTGTGCAGGGAGCTGTGTGCCTGCTGCTGTTCATATAGTTTTAATTTTAGTGCCTGTCTTTAATTCTTGTTACATATTTACAGCTCTTTATGCTGAAAAATACTGTTTTCTGAACTCTTTATCTACCACCAAGTAGAAAAAAGGAAAATATCTCTCTTTTAAGGTATGGTTCCCATCTGGCCCAGGCTGTGGCTCTCAGATAGCTTTTCTCTGACTGTGGTGTCCAACTGCCCTGACTCTGATCTTTCTTTGAGCCACGGGTGATGGTTAGCTCTGCTCAGGCTGCTGGTGTAGCTAGACCCTGACAGTTGCTGAGATGTCTGTAAACAGCTGCAGTGCTCCCTTTCCCCTGGGATGTGGGTGGCTGGGTGCTTCCATAGCCCTTTGGTTTTCCTTTTTCCTGTCTGTCTCTGACAGGCACTCTGACTTGCTCAGCTCCATCGGCAGCTCCAGACTTGGGTGGACTTCTAAGTGAGCAGAAGTGTTGCAGTTCAGTTTGTGTTTTCCAGAGCCTTGGCAGGGCACAGGGTTTGTGGGGCAGCCAGCAGCTGGCAAGTGATGTGGGAGAAGATTGGCCTCTTCCTTGCTGCTCTGCAGCCTCAGTGACTCCTTTCCAAGTACACGAGCGTTTCCACGTACCAGGGAGCCTGGGAAATGGGGAGATGTCCCCAGTGTGCAGGCACATCTGCCAGCTATTTCTCCAAGCCAGCAGAGGCTGATGTCTGAAGGGATGCTGTGATCCAACTGGGTATACCTTGGGAAGGAGTCACGCTCCTCTCAGAAGTAAAACAGTATTTTTTTAGTGCAAAATAGGCCAAGAGTAGTAGCTCTGTTCAGCCAGGGAGGCTCTGCTTAGGAGAGCTGGATGCTTCTCCCTGATGGTATTGTCTCGTTTTGCAAGGCCCACCAACCGCATGGCACTTGTCCCCTGAGGGAGCCTGGTCCCCACGTAGCTGTTGGTGGCAATGTCCCTGGCTGTCAGCCAGCCTGGCTGCGAGTGCTCCGGGGAGGCAGCAGGAGCCGTGTCCAGCTGCCCAGCGAGTGCCGTGCTCGATCCGAAATCGGAGCTGTCGCAGCGAGCGGCGCCTCAGCCTTGGAGCTGCGGTGCTGAGAGGTTGTTTTGCTTTTGGCTTTCAGTTCCCCTGCAATTGTTACAGTGAGCAAAGGCCTCTAAGTGTTGGTACCTCATGTTCTCTGAAGGAAAGGAAGGCAGGACCGAGTTCCCAGGCAGCTGCTGGCCCCTGGAGCAGCCCGGGTTGCTCTGAGCCCTCCTCACCCGTGCCTGTGCCAGCGCTGGGGGTTTGCTCCAGGTGAGGTTCCACAGCCTTCACCCAGCAGTGGGTGCTCCTGGCCAGCCCTGCATCCTCTCTGAGTGCTGCTCCCTGTGGTCCCACCTTGCCTCTGGCTGTGTGGGTGCTGCTGGGAGTGGGCTCTGTGTGCCACGCTGGAGCTGGTGGCCTTTGTGACATTACTGGTTTTTGTCTTCTGAATGCCCCAGTGAACCCAGTGCCCGTGTCAGAGAGGAAGGGTGAGACTGGGAGTGCTTGGTTTAGGCAGGGGTGGAGGGGCAGACCCAGCCATCGTGAGGATGGGGGTCCTGACCTGCCCTGCTCCTTCCAGACCTCCAGGAGTGGAGAGTGATGGTGTCACTCAGGTCCTTTTCCCAGGTCAGCATGGAGCCTCTGGCTGCAAACTGTGGCTTCTCACTTCTTCCTGGTGAAGGTGGAGAGCCTCTGCTGGCATTGCTGTCAGGGCCAGCTGGATGTCTTGTGTTCAGGTGGTTCAGGCATAGATCAGGCCGTGTATGGCTGTGTTTGTATAGCTGGGGTTTGGCAGAGAGGGAGGATCCGTGGTGCCCACTGCTCATTTTTCAGTCATGACGCTGGTGCTCAGGTGCACACTGAACTGGACAAGCCCCATGGCAGCCTGTACCCTTCTCTGATGTATCCTTACCCTGTCCCTTCACCCCATCAGCACATCCAGAGATGGGTCTCCACCTCGACCATTTCCTTTCCTGCTTGCACTTGGCATCAGGAGGACACCTGGCCTGAGCCGGGCTTTGTCTGCAGCCCTCGCTCCAGGTCCCCAGAGGGTGACATGGTGACTCTTCCTTCATTGGTGTTAATTGCTCCCATGTGATCTACATGGAAAATTCTCAGCATTCTTCCTGCTCTGTATTTAGATGGGATTTATTTTGGTCCATCCTGCTTTCCCTTTAGCTGTGCCACCATGGTCTAGGGCCAAATCCCTGTTGCCCTGTTTGGTCACAGGAGCAGGGTGCCCCTCATGGGTGCCTGAGACAGCCAGCTCTGTGTCACTAGAGCCACCCGTCCCAGCAGTCCCTTTGAGCAGTTTGGCCCTGCCCAGAGCAGCTGCTCCCCATGCAGTCCCCTCCTTCATCTGCAGCCTGGCCACTGCTCTGCTGTGGCACATCCCTGTTGCACCTGTGGTGTGTGGGTCACAGCACTGGCCAGGCCAGCTTCCCCATAATTTGATGTTTTCTGAGTTGGTCCATCCCTGGTGGCAGCTTCCAGGCATCATAGTGTGTCCCTAGTAGAGTTCAGGGCTGGGCCACCTGCTGCTGCACTTTTCAGCTGCATCTGCCATGAAATTGTATTAAAATGTAGCTTACAAATCAACCAGGGCTTTCAGAGTATTTCCTGTACCCCATAATTTAGAATTTATTGCAATGCAGGTATCTTTATTATTATTATTATTGTAGTCAAAACTGAATGAGAACCTGTTTTTTTGACAGTTAATTATTAAATTTTTAACTAAAGAAGGCAGACTGAAGTTTCTCATAAAAATGATACGCAAAAAAACATAAAGATGTTTTTTACCGGCTCAGTGCTCTGGATAACTTGCTTTTAGGTGTGAATCACCCATATCTGGCTCAATATTGCTTTCCATGAAAGACATTTTGGATGTCTTAAAGCCTTGTAACATCATAGTTGCCTTCAGGGGATGACTAAAACCTTGTTCAGAGGAGGTTTTCTTAAAGCACATTGGTTTTGATAGTTTCTTAGTAGCTGGTTGGGGAGGAGAGTTCTGGTAGATGCTGCTAAGCCTCACTCCCCACGGTGGTGGATGAGATGTTGATTCCAGTTCTTATGATCCCTTGTGAACAACTTGGCTGTGAAAACAGAGAAAACAGAAGAAAAGCTCTTGTGTTAAAGAGATCCCAAAGTTGAACAAAACTAAATAAATAAGACAGTCACAATTATTCAAGGTGTTTGTGCAAAAGGAAAAAACAACCCCGAAGCATTGGACTGTGATGAGGCATCAGTCTGCCATTTCTGATCACCTTTTACACTATACCTCCGTAAAATCAGTGTTTTAAGTGATTCCTTGAGATGTTTCTCTGCTGGGGTTGGATGGCTGCCCTGGCCACAGGTTTGCCCCCGGAGCTGTGCCAGGCTCAGGGTTCTTTCTAGGTTGGCAGATGCTTCTCGTGGCACAGAGCTTGACTGGCCCTTCTTGCCGTTTCAGCCGGAAAGGATAGATCCCAGCGCCTCCAGGCAAGGCTACGACGTGCGCTCAGATGTCTGGAGCTTGGGGATTACCTTGGTAAGTGAGGGGCTTTGCAGCCTGGCTGCCCTCGGCACTGTGGGGGTGTCCCACGAACGGCGCAGCTCCTCTGCGTGTTGTGGTCGAAGTGGGCACTTGCTGGCTCAGGAGCAGCCTGGGTGCTTTGCACACAAACGGGTCTCCTGAGCCCCTGCAGCTGTGCTTTGCAGAGGGCAGGATGTGAGCGGGGAAGAGGTTGGCTTGTGAATGAATTTTGTGTTCAGAATCTGAGATGAGGGTGCTGAGTGTGGTGGTGCAGAGCAGAGCACCCAGCCTGTGTGAATAAGCCGCTGACAGCCCTGGCAGCTGCTGTGCTTTGGCTGCACAGACTTGGGTTAATCCTGGATTCTGGGGTTCTGGTTCCTCACTGGCTTAACCACAGCACTGCTAGCTGCACGCATTGATAAAATGAGAAGCTCTTACTTTCTGCAGGTTGTGAAACAGAAGAGAAAGCAGAAGCAATTAAGTATGAACCAGTAGCTTCTGTTCTCACCAATGATGTTTAAAAAAACTCATTTTCATTATCCTGCGAGGAGCAGGGAGTTGGATTCAGGGATCCTTATGGTCCTCTCCAACTTGAGATATCATGTGATTGTGTTATTCTCATTATCCATTTTCTCTAGTGGTTGTTAGGATGCTTGGGAAGGAACTGGAGGATTTTACTCTCTACACTGGTTTGTTTTATAGTCAGTGGAGGAGCAGACATGGCCTGGTCAGGGTAGATCTGGCCATGCCCCTCACTCCGGCAACAGAACCTACTGCTGGGTAAAAACTTCCTTCTACTTAGAATCATACAAGGAATAGGATGAAGAATCTCATCTCAGTATTCCGTCTGGAGGGGTTCAAGGTTGTTGCAGACATTTTTTTTCCCTGCCTGAGCTTCTCTGTGATGTAAACACAGAGCATGTGATGTGCCTGGCGCTGTTGCTGTCTCCCTGCAGTACGAGCTGGCCACGGGGCGATTCCCCTACCCCAAGTGGAACAGTGTGTTTGACCAGTTGACACAAGTAGTGAAAGGAGACCCACCACAGCTGAGTAACTCAGAGGAGAGGGAGTTTTCCCCAAGTTTCATCAACTTCGTCAACTTGTGGTGAGTGTGTGCCTAGGGCTTGGCTCGTTTTGTTGGCTGGTTTTTGGCAAGGGTCACGTGTCCAGCACCTCCTGGCTTCTTTTCACATTCCTGCACTAGTGTAACAGTGAGGATCTCTCACATTTTAGTGGTTTGGAGGTGATGGGGGATTTGTCCGGGTTGGGACTGAAGGGCAGACCCTGGAAGCTGCTGTTTAGGAACAGAATTAGGAGAAAAACTCTGAGAGGCTGTGCTAGAGAGAGGAGACATGGTAAGGAGGGACGTTTCCATGGCAGGGAGTTTGTGTCAGACACAGCCCCAGCCCCTGCCTGCACAGCTGGGATGGCTGCAAGAGAGGGAGGGAGGGAAGTTACTCCTGTGGTCGCTCACAGTGCAAGGATGGGTTTTACAGAAAACCAAAGGTGGTGAGTCCCACTGCGACTGCATCGTGTCCTGTAAAAGTTTGTATTTGATGTCTGTAATTTTCCCTGATCCCATGTTCTCCTAATTATCTTTATGCTTTCTTTAGCCTTACAAAGGACGAGTCGAAAAGGCCAAAGTACAAAGAGCTTCTGGTGAGTTCTCAGTGCTGCCTCTTTCAGTGCCTCCAACACACAGCTCACACGGGGCTGGGCTCAGGCAGAAGTGAGATCTGAAGGAGCAGAGCCCTGGAGCTGGGCAGCAGCAGGGCCTGTCTGCAGTGGGGGTGCTCCAGGAGAGAGGGCAGCAGTGCTTTTGGCTTGGATCAGTCACATGTGGCAAGTGCACACCTTCAGGGAGCTCTGGGCACCTGGAAGGCACCTCCTAGAGGCCGTGGTGCCACAGTCAGCTCTGGGGTTTCACATCACCTGACGTGAACGGGGTTGGCCTGATGTCCTGGCCCAGAGCCTCCCTGATGTTATGTCCCAGCTGCTCTGATCTGGGTCTGGCTGGTGCTGCCCGCTGGGCAGAGCAGGGGGTCAGGGCTCAGGAGAGCAGAGCTTGGGTTTGACCTCTGCAAGCCACTCCCTGTCACTCCTGTCACTCTCCCCACTGTGACAGTGCTGCTGCTGAAACCTCTCTTGAAAGTATTTCAGTAAATGTCAGTGCTACAGAGGAGCTGCTGATCCTGCACCCTCTCTGCCTCCTGCCTGTCAGCTCCTGACACTCTGGAGTCCTGTCCTGCCTCAGTAACCTCCCAGTTCCATTAACCTCCCACATGGAGGAGGATCCATGACATGGATTCATTGTGGAAAAGCCATGGAGCAGACTGTGTCCTGGTGTCACCACAGAGTGTGTTCTTGCACCAGACAAATTCACCTGCTCAGTTTTAATCCGAGGGGCACGTGCCAGGAGGGTGACCATAACTTTGTTGTTTTTTATTGCTTCCAGAAACATCCCTTCATCCTGATGTATGAGGAACGCACAGTGGATGTTGCATGCTATGTTTGTAAAATCCTGGATCAAATGCCAGCAACTCCCAGCTCTCCAATGTACGTGGATTGATACTGCTGCTACATCAAACTCTAGAAAAAGGGCTGAGAGAAAACAAGCTGTAAAGAATTTTCATCACATATTGCAGTGTTTTTAATGCTCGCCCAGACACCATGTGCAATAATATTGGTGTTATTTCCATCCTGTCTGTATACTGTTGTCACATATAAAGTGCATCCCTGTAATACCTGATCACACAGTGTTAGTGTTGGTCACAGAGAGACCTCATCTTGCTCTTTTGTGGACATATTCATGAAATGTGGAAATAAGTACATTTATTTGTTGACTGTGATTGGATAGCACCTAAAATTCATTTCTAGACTCAAAACTTGGAGACTCCTCAGCAGCTACTGGAAAGATTTTTCTCTCAAACTCTTCCAATTGTTGTTTCAAGTAATAATAAAAAGCAAACAAACAAAAGTTAGGCGTTGTCTGTCTGAACATTGAGAGACTTTGCCTGGAGGGAGAAGAACTTGCTTAACCAACGAGATGCTTTGCCTTCTGGAGCTGGAAAGGCAAAGGAGAATTTTATTCTTCACAAAGTGCAATAGATTTACTGCTATGAAATTCTGTTGCTTTACAGTCGCAGTGTACTTTCTGGGGACAGTGTGCTCAGCTGAACTTCCTGTTAAAGAGAGATCATGTTAAATATAGTGAATATGTCTTTACCAAAAATATGTTGCGTTGAAAGAGGCTAACATTAAACTATTGAGATGGGACATAATGTATTCTTCCTCCTTTTACCAAGCCAGCCACTCTTCACTCTTAACTAGGTGTCCTGTAAATTGTTACCTGGTAAGATAAGACCTTTGACCTGAAGAATTATTAAACTACTTGATTGAATTTAACCTGCTTGTTGACCTGGTTTATAGTGCACAGTGCTCACCACCCACTGGCTTTGCTTTGCCTTCACCCAGTGCCATCCACAGAGGCTGCAGCTGCTTGAATGGGCCACCAGCTGATGGCTGTGAGTCCTGGCCAGTGTTTCTCCTCTTCCTGCTGTCCCCAGCCCTGCTGCTTGCGCCTGTGGCCCAGCCCAGCCCTGCCAGCCCCATGTCCCTGAGCTCCCGGGCCAAACCTGAGCTCTTCCTTCTCGCCACTGCAGGCAGGATGGAGGGGTGGCCCTGGCTGCCACGGGGCTCTGTGCCCACCACGCCCCGCTGAGCTTGCTGGAGACTGAGCACCACCTGCAGACTGAACCTCCTCTGTGACCTCCGTAGCTCCTGCTGCTGTGCCTGGAGCAAATCTCTCGGATTGTTGGGTGCAGAAGGAGATGAGGTAGAGATGAAGGAGCATCTAACTCCTCTCAGCTGGCCCAGCAAGGCCAGGCAAGCTGTCCTGTTCTGGTCCATTCCTAAGTGAAACAGCACATCAGGCTTTTCTGTTAGTTAAATTGACATATTTTTCAAAGATTCGTTATTCCCACAAACTTTTTTTCCCCCAAAATATTGCAGTTTTCAGGTGTTTAGTAGCACACCAGGGATCAGATGGAGGCTGCAGGGTCTCTGTTTCCTGTTTTGAGCTGATTTAGATGCTTGGTAGGACTTCATCAGTGTTAGAGCAACCTCCCATCAGAGCTCGGCCGCAAGCCCGGACGCAGTGGGAACGAAAACTCCGTGGTGCTGGCAGGATCCCCAAGGATGGGCTCCCCACGTCCAACCAAAACCTGTGTGCAACTGTGTGCAAACCAGCCCGAGGCAGAGCACTGAAGACCAACCAGCACATCCCAGCTGGGAAGGAGAGCCGAGGCCGTGCCCTGGGACACAGCTGCTGCCTGTGGACACGTCCTGGTGCTCCTGCTGGCACCGAGGCTGGCGCTGTTGGGAGCCCTGGGATCCTTTGGTCCTGCCCTTCCTGGATTGTGTTCCTCTTGGGCTGCTCCTCAGGCGAGGCAGTTGCCAAAGTCGTCCCAAAACAGACAAGGCAGAGGTTTCTGCAGTAGCTGCTGCTTCCCGACAGCTCTGGTGCTTCCTGTGTGAGGATCAGTCAGACCGTGCGTGTCTAAAGCAGTCGTTCTGTCCCCACCCCCAGAGCCTTTCTCAGGCAAATCCCCGTGGAGCTGTGGTTTCTCTCTCATGCCTTCAGCCTCTGGAATGGAACTGCAGGTGCTCCAGGCCTCGGGGGGGGTGCTGGCTGTGGGGGCTGAAGAGACCCAGACCAGGAGGGGCAGCCACAGGTGGGGCTTTGCCCCCCCTTCGGTGTGGAAGTCTAACTCACTCCTCCTGGCAGCGGGGAGCCCAAAAGCCTCTCAGAGGGCCAGCACTGAGATGGAACCTCCCAAAACACACAGGACTGCCTTGTCTGCCCTGTGGGGATGGCTGGGTGTGTGCTCTGGTGCCGTCCCATCTCCAGCCCAGGACCAGTTTGCTGGGAATGGAAATGCAAAGCTTTGAGCTGCCGGTGACAGGAGTGTGGTGCTGCTGCCTGGGTGGCTGTACAGGACAGGTTCAGCCTATTCAACATAGATTATTATAAATTATTAAGGGTGCACCATTTATTGCAATGTATCTATAAAAAAAAAAGGTGTATAGTGTTCAGAATCTGTGAAAATAGTGTAAGAACTGTACATTGTGAATTCTGGTTATTTTTTTTTTTCTTGTACCATAGAAAAAAATGTATAAAAATATCAAAAAGCTGATGTGCAGGGATGTTGCCTTATTGTCTGTAAAATGAAGCTCAGGAACATAACTGCTTCAAAGAGCTTCCGAATATTTTATCCAGTATCCTGGTTTGACTTCCTCCTCTATTTAAGATATTATACATGGATCAGAGTGTTTATGTAATAGTTCTATCCTTTTGCCTGCAGGTCAGTTGTAATAAAACTAAGATGCGACTGTGACCTTGTTATTTTCATTTTGTAAGGTCAGACATGAACGGGAAGGTTAACTAAGAGCTGTGGAACACCTGCCTTCCAGGCCTGTCCTCCAGGTGGAAGAGGAAAGCAACTTTCAAATCTGCTTGTGCCAAATGAAAGAGGTGTAGGGAGCTCTGGATGTATTTTCTCTCTGTGGAAGAATGCTGGGCCCTTGGTGTGTTCAGGTGCCTCTCAGGTGAGCACTGTTTGCAGCACAGGGAGGTTCTGGTGGCTCAGGACATCTTGTGCCTGAGAGGAGGGCAGGTGGCCGTGCCCACCCTCCAGGGAAAGGGCAGCTGGTGCTCCTGCCTCTGATGGCTGCTTTAGTTTTGTAGGAGCAGTCAAGGTCTGCAGAACCCAGATGGTCTCAGAGTCCTGGGTATGTCCTGCTGCCTTGGTGCTGGGGTGTCTCTTCTGCCTGGGAGCTGTGGAGGGCTTGGAATCTGCCCAGGCAAGTGGACAGAACTGGACCCCAGCAGCCCCACTGGGAAAGAAGAGTGTTGAGGGAGAGGGCCCAGACACGAGTGCCTGTCCTGCTCCAGTGGGCTGGATGGGACAGTCAGCCCAGAGAGGGGAGAGCCAGAGCATCCTGCAGGGATCGCTGGTCGTGGTAGACCTCAGGATCAGGAATAGTTGGGAATGGGTGGATCACCTGACAGCAGCTCTTGCAGGGTCTCACCTCTTGGAGGGTGACTGTTGTGTCGAGAGAAGGGCAGGCAGGGAAGACAAACAGAGCTGAAGGTCTTGCTGTGTAGAGATGCACGGCGTGAAAGGTTCACGTAGCTCAAGTCTTGTCAGTTTGCCTAAAATCTGTGTTCCCACCACACCAAGCCTTTTTCTGGAGCTTTTTGTTGCCAGCACAATTGGAGATTTTTGGGTCACCTGCCATCCTCACTCTTCAGTCAAAATCCAAGATCCCTCATTTGGTGAAGGAAGAAGACAAAATGTGAGCACACGCCAGGGACGGGTCTTCCTTTCCTGGGAGGACATTTATGGACATTTCAGTCCCTCTCAACTGCCCCTTGTTGAACTCATGCTTTATTCTCCCTCTGGACTTTCCTGCCTGTGGGCACTTTACTGCCCTCACCGAGGATCCCGTTGTCACTGTGTCACCGCTGGGGCGGCACAGAAAAAGTCCGACCTCCTCCCAGATGCTGCTGGTGTTTCCAACAGGATCCATTCCTGCACAGGGCCACTGCTACTGCTCCCAACAGCCCCTGGACAATTCCAGCACTCCCTGCCTGAGCGATGTGTGATGGCTTTCTCCGGCCCTGGGGCTGGGGATTTTCCTTTGGGCATCACGGCCAGGTCCGCACGGCTCTGCACGGGCTCTGAGGCTGCCCTGGTTTCCATGCTCAGGGCCAAGACTCTCTTTGGACCAGCCTCTCAGAAGACTTGGAGCCACTGGTCACTGTCTGTGCTTAGTGGCCCAGACTGGCACCTCACACCAATTCCTCATGCCTTTGTACCCACTGGCGTGGCCAAGGTGCTTCTTAGATCTTCAACAAGCACCTTACAGCGTCCAGAGAATCCCACTGTGCCCTGTTGTGGTTATTATGTGTCTGGGGAGCTCCAAGACCAGCTTTGTGGTTTGGATGAGCTCAAACCTATCCCTACCTGGACCCAAGCAGGTGGAATGCAGATGTGCTTCATTACCTGTTCTATCAGGAGCATTTTGAGTCGAGTATTTCCATGAATACTCTGGCATGGCTTCCCCAGCCCTGTCTCTCCTTTGGGGGCCAGGTGAGTATAAATGAAGGGCCCAAGCCTGTGTTACTGGGGCTTCCCCCTGTGCTGGCACTGCTGAGACACCTCCAGTGCTGGGGACAGCTCTGGGACACTCAGGACAGGAAGGACACTGAGGGGCTGGAGCGTGTCCAGGGCAGGGAATGGAGCTGGGGAAGGGGTTGGAGCAGCTGAGGGAGCTGGGAAGGGGCTCAGCCTGGAGCAGAGGAGGCTCAGGGGCCCTTGTGGCTCTGCACAGGAGGGGACAGCGGGGGGGTCGGTCTCTGTTCCAGGAACAGGGACAGGAGCAGAGGGAACGGCCTCAGGCTGGGCCAGGGGAGCTCAGGGTGGACAGCAGCAGGAATCTCCCCATGGAAAGGGTGGCCAGGCCTTGGAACTGCCCAGGGAGGTTTGGAGTGCCCATCCCTGGAGGTGTCCGAGGAATTCCTGGAGGTGGCACTCAGAGCTCTGGGCTGGGGACGAGGTGGGGATGGGGTTGGACTCAGTGGTCTGGGAGGGTTTTTCCAACCTCACTGATTCCATGATTCTGTTAACACATAGGTGCTGCTTTTTGCAACAATTCCATTTTCCCTTCGACTCCTGATACAAATCACACGAGGCCATTGCTTTGAGCCTGTTAAGGCCCCAGGGAAAGGTGGAGTGACTGCTCTGAGGAACAAGAAAAGGAAACAACTACTGTATTTTGCCTTTATATTTACAGCTGTGCAAGTGCTCGGAGAACGAGACGAAGCACAAACTCCCTCTCCTGGAGAGACACGGCACTCTCTGTTGGAAGTAGAACAGCAGGGCAGCCTGTGGGCTGCTCGGGGGGGAGCCTTTGTCTTGGCATCGATCCCATGCCTCCCATCGGGAGAACGCGGTACCTCCAAACAGCAACTCCCTGCTCAGCGGAGAGAAGAGCTGGGTGCAGGGGAGTCACCTTGCAGGTGTAGCTGTGCCACCAGCACCAGGAGCACACGCAGCTCGAGAAGGCTGCAGGGGTTTGGTGTGTGGGGGAAGGCAGCTATGCCCACTGGGAAGGTTTTGCTGGCTTGCAGGACTGCCTGGTAAAGCCTGTGGTACCTGTGGGGTGTCCATGCTGTGCCTGTGGGAGGGAAACTGCCTGAAGCATGGTGTGCCTTGACCTGGGAGCTGATGGGGGAGATGCTGTGGATGTCTCAGTGACTGTGGTGGGGGAAGCACTGGATGGTGAACTGAGACAGGCAGCCCAGTTCATTTAAAACATTTAACATTTAAAACAACTCGCTAAAGGCGTGAAAAATGTTAATATTACTCTCAGAACATTTTTTGTTTGTTTGTTTTTATTACCTCTGTTTTTTCAGGCAGGAAGACTGAAGGAGAGTGGGATGTTACTGGGATCCTTCAGCTTGATGTTGAGAGAAAGGAAGATCCCAGAACCCTAAATTCCTTGGGACAGACTGTGTGGGAAAATCACCTACACATGGAAGACTGAGTGAGAACTGACTCAAGGCAATGGGAGGGGCGGGGTCCCATCCCACTGGCACACCCTCTGCTTTCCCTGGAGGCTGCTCCAGTTTGTCTGGAGGACCACAGGCCCAGGCAGAGCTGGACTGAGTTCTCCATGCAGCAGAAAATCTGCTGCTGGTGTCCTTTGGGGCCTGGAAGGAGTCCCAGGAGACCCTCTGATCCCCCTCTGCCCACAGCAGGACCTTGGTCTGGACTCCGCCTCCTCAGGTGCTCTGCTCCAATCTTTGGCACCTGACAGGCATCTTTTCCTGCCCTTCAGAGCTGAGGCTCCCTGTAGCACTCCCTCTGCTCTTTGCCTTTCACAGCAGGGACACTCAGCCTCCCCAGCTGCTCTGCTGCAGGGGGAGCAGCACAGGCAGGCTCTCCTCAGCAGGCAGATGGGGCAGGGGAGTGCTCCACTCCATGGTCATTCCTGAAATAATCCTAGGCTGAGCCTTGTCTCCTCATTCTCTGAGTAACCATGACCTGGCTCAGCCCAGGCTGTTTATCACAGCACGCCTGGCTGCAGGCTGTGGGTCAGACATTAGAAGAGGTCCATAGGAACTGGTTATTTGCTCATCTACATCTTTTCAGAGCCACGAGCCATGTCTCAGGACCATTTCACCTTTAGCCCACCTGGGCAGTCCCTCCTTGCACACAGGTGGGCAAATACCCAGGAACCTTTTTAACCAAAGGAAAGGTGTGACAAATCTGGAAACAAGACACTCAGGGCTGCTGTGGAGAAGGAGCCAAGGTCCCCCAGGGAGAGGTCCCTGCCTGCTGTGCCTGTGGGCACTGGGAGGTTTGGCTGCGGCAGAGCTCTGACTGTAGCCAGCACCCTGTGGCCACCAGCCCAGTGCTGGCAAAATTACCAGGGGGCTTGGGCAGGGGGCCAGCTCTGCCTTTCAAGGGGGACCCAAGGAGTGGGGTCTGCAGGCAAACAAAGCAAAGCCAGAGCCAATGGAAGAAAAAGACAGGAGACTCTGGCTGGTGTGTGCAGAAATCTTCCTGGAAGAAACTTCTGCCACGAATGAAATTCATCTCGCCTTGAAGGGCTGTAGCTGTCCCAGGGCATGGAGCTGGTACCAGGTGGTGGCAGCTGGGATAGCTTTGGTTGTCCCAGCGGTGAAGTCAAACAGCAAATCATGAGCAGACAGAGTGGCAAGACAAGGGTTTTAATAATGAAGGTGTTGCTGGTAACATAGGTAAGGAAATGTGCTTGCTTACAGGTTTGAAGCTGACAGCATCCCTTTAAATAAGGAAATACACTTGCTGAGAGGAGAAAGTTACCTGGAAAACTCTGTACAAGGCCGCAGTGGAGCAGCTAACACTACTCTGGTTCAAGTGCTCTGAATGTTCTCCACAGACTGGCTTCAAAAAAATTTCTCACTTAGAAAAAGAAATTCTTTTAAAAAAATGCAACCTGTGATTGTCTATCCTAGCAGTGCCCTGTGACATTTGTACAATAGAAAAGTGGTGCTTTAAATAGTGACTTGAAAGCTACTGCCACGTGCTTTATACAGCATGCAACAACGCCAGGGACTGGGGACACTGCCCGGGCTGCAGAGCTGCCTCCGACAGCTCCAGCATCCCTGGGGAAGCGCCACGGGAGCCACGGCCAGGCTGGACCTCCTCCCAGCAGCTTCATCTCCGTGTGCTGTCCTTCCAGTAACACAAATATTAAATACACTCAGTCTGTAAATAGTTTAACAATCTTTGTCAGCAACAATATTTACTTTGGCAAAACCAGAGTCGCAATGAACAGACGTGTCCATCACACAGTCTGCAGCAAGTTCTTTGGTGGGAGCCAAGAAGTGAAGCAAAGGCTCCTTCTTGCTAGAGCCTGAGGAAGAATATTGCACAGAGACTCGTAGGAGAAATGCTGGTGATTCCAAACGGGAGCATCACTGCGGGAGAGCTTCCTTCTCTGCCGGCTTCGGGAGAACGGGCTCCTCCAGGCTCGGTGATTCACAGCTGTTCTCCGGTAGCCTTGCTCTGGGCTGAGGGAGCAGTGACGCTGGATTAACTCGGGGAGGAGGGGAAGACTGCTGGGGGTCGAGGAGGGACGGGCAGAAGGACGGAGGGGAGGATGGCAGAGGAGCAGGCGCTCCCACAAAGCCTCAGCCACGCGAGGGCTCTCAGCGCTGCCCCACGAGCGGTCACCGAGTGTCCCTGCCTGGCTCCCCCTGCTCCCGGATCATGCACGGGCTGGAGATCACCCTGACCTGGCCGTGCACAGAAGAGCCCCTCCAAAGCCTGCCTGGTCCTTTCATACGACTTGCTCCTACCCTGGCCAGAACACATCACAGGTCTGCGTGTGCGCCGGGGCCAAGGCGGCTCCACTGCGGTGCCGCATCCCCGCCATTCCTGCGCCTGCATCCTGCACATCTGCCTCCAGCGTCCAGAGCTCTCTGCTCCAAGGTCACAGGCTGCAGCCTGATTCAGTTCAGAATGCAGCCAGGACGGCTCCTGGGCTTCCAGCCCCTCAGGACACGCCAAGGTGCCACCGTGAACACGGTGATCTCCATCTCCAATCCACCTGGAGCAGAGCTCTGCAGGGATGGGGCAATGCAGCTTTGGGCAGGAGGGAGGCAAGAGCCTGCCTGTCCAGAGAAGGGTGCTTGGCACCTGGCTGGGCACAGCCCCCTGCCCTTCACCCTGGCATGGGCACGGCCAAGATGAGCCCAACAGGTCTGCCTGAAGGACTGGATGAGAGGAGAGGAGAGGAGAGGAGAGGAGAGGAGAGGAGAGTGCGACAGTGGGATTCCCTCTCTATGATTTCCTGTTGCCACCCAGGTGAGGTCACCTCACCACAGTCTTGTCATGAGCTGCTCCAGTTCTCACGAGAGTGACTGCTAAATCTGGGAGAAAAAGATTAAAGAAAGAAAACGGAAGTTCTTGTCAATCGAAGGAAGTGTTGTTTCAGGCACTGGTGTCCTCTGTGGGGCTGTGTCAATGGAGGAAAACCAAAGTACCAGAGTTGTGCTGTCAATTTTCAGTGACTGGAAATTCAAACAAGTTTATATGCTGGGAAAATGACTCCAGTTTCCCCTGGATGAGGCACGTTAGCCCTGCATGTTCTCTGGCACGACAGGAACACTGCTCTGCCTGCTGCAGGCTCACAGCATCCTGCCCCAGCACGTCCCTTCACCACTGCTGCAGGTGCAGGTCCATGCTGGTGTTCAGGTTGAGGTCGGCAACATCCAGGAAATCGATGTTGAAGATGCTGGGGCCCGCGGGGGTGAGCGAGCTGAAGCCGGTGGCCGAGCTGGGGGGGGTGAGGTCCAGCCACTCCATTGTTTCCCACGGAGACTCAGTGAAACTCATTTGTAAACCGGAGCCTTCGGCAGGGGAAGGGGACAGCTGGGTTTCCATGGGCGACAGGGGAGTCTGTAAAATCTCCTGGGAGTTGAGCAGTTCATCCGCGGCTTTGCCGGAGAACCCCTCCATCATCCCTTCGAAGTGGGGCTCCTCTCCCCCCATCTTCAGCAGGGCCATCTCGCCGACCCTGCCCAGGGGGCTGTGGGCATTGAGCAGCACCTCGAGGTGAGCGTCGCTGCTGCCCGGGCAGTGCTCGAAGGGCAGCGGCGCCGAGGACACCGGCTCGAACGGGGCGGAGCCCTTGGGGACAGAGGCACCGGAGCTCCCTGTAGACACCATTATCTGAGGTACTTTCTGGAGGCAGGACCGATCCTCCTTGGCATTGGCTGGAATTTCTGTCAACAAACGAGAGGGATTTGAGGTGCTCTGGCAGTGCCCACCACCGCTGGGCACAGGGGCACCACCACAGCCCTCCAGCTGACCTCTTGGGCATCCCTATGGAGACTTGATCCCCACTCAATCCCACTGGCACTGCCTGCCCACCCTCCCTGCGGGAAGCCTCGCACATTCCTGCCTCTGACCTCGATTCCCCGAGTTTGGGCACACTCCCTAGGGCACAAGCACTGGCAGCTGTCCCCACGGGGCTGGGGAAGGGCACAGGCAGCACAGGGGAGGGCACCAGAAGTGCCCTGCGTGGGAGATGGCACTGGCAGCCCTGGGAATGGGGGGGGACACTGGGGGCTCTCTGTGGGGAGGGGGCTGGCAGTGCTGTGCACAGGGCTCCTGCCCTGCTGTCCCTTCTCTCTGCACAGGTGACAGCCCAGCCCAGCCCACCCCACGGGGCTGGCACACGCAGGAGCAGGCTCCAGGAGGGCCAATATGCTTTGGGGTTCAATCTCAGTGGCTGCTGGCACAGGGGGGGCAGGGGAAAGCTCTACTCGACTCAGGCAGCTCTGCTGTGGTGCACAGAATGCACTGAGACCCACAGACCGATGCTGGCCTGCAGGGCAAGCCCCAGAGGGGAAGAGGGAAGCAGAGCGTACCTCCACTCTCAATCAGCACGTCCAGGAGCTCGTCCATCTGCTGACTTCGTGTCATCTGCTGCAGCAAACGACAAAGAGGAGAGTAGAGGGCATTAGGAGGACGGCCCCTCCAGCCACAAGCCAGGTAGATGGCTCTAGACCCCAAAAAAGATGGCTCTACACCCCACATACGGCTTCCTCCCACGCAGAAGAGAGGCCACACCAACACGGGGCTGGCGGCGGCGTTCAGGGCGCTGCAGGGACGTGGCACAATCACGGTGGATCCAGGGAGCAAAGCACCCTTCCCTGCTGCCAACCCTCTGCTCAGTGGCCTCCACAGCCTGCCGTGCCCCAGGGCCCTCAGGACACACCGACGTTCTGGCCCCAGCACCTCACCCTGGCACGTGCCTGCCTGCCCTCCTGCTCCCTGCACTGCCCAGTCTCCCTCCTCTCCCTGAGCAGAACCTGGAAGATCTCCTGCATGCAGACATCAACCCATCTTCACCCTGCCGACAGCATCATTCCACTTTCCTAAAGGCACCACCAGTGCCAGCACTGAGGCTGCTCCCAGACTCTGACGGGAAGGAAGGTGTTCCTGGGCCAGTCCTCCCTGCAGAACCGCGCTCCAGGGCACGGCTCAGGGGGGCAGATGGCACGGAGCAGGATGAGGCTTCCTGGTGACCTGGGAATGCTCAAGGGTCTGTCTCTCACACGGCATTGAACACCCAAAGAGAGTACACTGGCACCCCAGGGGACTCGGGGGGTGTCAGGACCCCAGAGTGCACACTATCCTGCCCAGCAGGGTGTCCGGCTGCTTTGGGGCAGCTAGTCAGCAACTAACCCCTCACAAAAGGCCATTCCTCATGGAAACAGGTCTGTCCTACCCAGAGACCCCAGCACGGGCTGGAACTCCTGCAGCTGAGTCCCAGTGACTGCAAAAATACATCATGGGCAGCCCTAGCCCTGTAGAAAACAAAAACCATGCAGTTACCTGCTTCACTGCATCCTCATAGGGTGGAGGCTGCTTTACCTCTGACAGGGCTGGGCTTGACTTACAAAAACTTGGGGATGAAATAGAAAACTTTTGGCCTGACTGCGCAGCCATCTGCATGGGGAAATACAGGGAAATGGAGTCAATGCACGGCGGGAGGCCCGGCTCTCTCATCCCTGCTGAGGCTGGTGTGGTGCCAGGGAAAATGACAGTTTTGGGGGTCAAATGAACTCAGACAAAATGCCTGCCTTTGAGCAGGATAGAGGCAGGTCAGGATAGGCCAGGGAAGGTCACTCAAAAGAGGGAAATCTCTCCCTGTGCCAAACACCTGCCTATCTTTGCCAACTTTTTGCCAGGTTCCCCTTCCAGGATGGATGACATTTGAAGCACAGTGCCTGTCAGCTGCTGTCCCCATCACCTCTAGGCCCTTGTGTGTCCTTCCCCACTGCCTGGCCATGCATGGCCTTGTCCCACAAAAACTGGCACCAGGGGACTGTCCCTCCAGGTGGGCTGGATCCAAGTGTGGATCCAGGGCAGCACTGAGGTCACTCTGCCTGGCCATGCACATCCTGGCCACCCTTCTGTGGAGGGCAGCTGGAAGGAACACTACCCTGGCTCATGGGAAAGAGCACTGCAGTGCTGGGCACAAAGGAAGAGTTCTTGCTGAAGAAGGACCCTCACCCCTGGCAGTCCCTTGCAGGCAGCAGAAGAATGTCCAGGATGGGTGGTGTTGGAGTTGGGATGAGCTGCAGGACACAATGGGACCGTCCCCTCCATGCACCCCCTGCCCTTGGGCAGTGAGGGAGCAGCTGGAGATGCCCCTGTGGTGTCGCTGCTCCCTCCTGAGCCTCACTGCCCACTGCCCTGCTGCCTCTCTTGGATAAATCACCTCTCAGCACTGCATCCCACTGCCCACTGCCCCCACAGCTCTGCTGCAGCGCCCAGTTCACCTGCACAGCCCCAGTGCCAGGGTCACCCCCTGCATCCCCTGCTCTGCTCCCCACTGCCCAGTGTTCCCATCACCCTCCTCACCCCTGCAGCAGCCCCACTGCCGGCCTCACCCCAACCCCACTGCCCCCCATGCCCATTCCCCTGGCAACTCTGTCTCTGCCCCTCCTCACCCTAAACTGCTGCCCTTTCCCACCTCAGTGGCTGCGCTGTTTGCCAACTGCCCCCAGCACCCACCCTGCCATCCCTGAGCCCCACTTTGTGCCACTGTGCCGGGCTGCACCCCAGCGGTGCAGGTGGGTTGGGAGAGGCCCTGCTCTGCCGTGGGCTGTCCCGCACCCCCAGCCCGCCCCTGCCGCTCCCCTGCGTGCACACCTCGCACCCCTGTGCGTGGCACAGGCCACTGAAAGGTGCTGCTGCTGCCTGGGGAGCCCCGAGAGGGCACTGGATGGGCTGGGGTTGTGACCAGCAGAACCTTGTGCTGTCCTGTGCAGGCAGCGTGTCCCCCTCCCCGAGCGTTCCTACCTGTCCAGGGGGCTGAGTGAGGAGTGGTGGCTGCTGAGGACAACTCTCTGCTGGGCTGGTGGCCTGGTGGGGAGGCACAGGCTCTCTCTAACTGCAGACCTCAACCGCCAGCCCTGCTCCAGCTTCCCGAGGAAAGGACTCCCCAGGGCAACTGCTCTCCTCCAACTCAGTGGTGAAAATCCCTCACACACCGCTGGGAGCCACAATGGCTCGGCAAGATGCTGGGAACTGTGCCAGGGCTCTCCAGGAGCTGAGGGACCCACGCTGCTGCCTCCCTGCTGTGTACAGAGCTGTGCCAGGGCTCTGTGGGGCATGGGCTGCTGTGCCAGAACTCCCTCAAGGGCAGAGCAAGCTGTGCCAGGACTCCTCCTGAGGGGAGAGGCAGCTGGGTTTGGGCTCTTTTAGGGTAGAAGAAGCTGTGCCAGTGCTCCCCCAGGGAAGAGAGAGCTTGCCAGGACTCCTCCAGGGGCAGGAAGAGCTGTGCCAGGGCTCCCCAGGGCAGAGGGAACTGTGCCAGGGCTCCACAGGACAGAGGATGCTCTGCCAGCACTCTCCCAGGACACAGGCAGCTTTGCCAGTGCTCACCTAGGGGCAGAGGGAGCTGTGTAGGGGTCCCCTGGGGAAGAAGGGAGCTGTGCCAGGGCTTCCTCAGGGCAGCAGGAGCTGTGCCAGGGCTCCATGGGGCATGAGAGCTGTGCTGCGGCCACTCCAGGGCAACTGGCTGCAGTGGTAGGGCTCCCCAGAAGAAACCCTGCAAAGGACCCTGCAGTGCTATCAGCTTCCAACCCATCTTCCATCCGGGATACTCTCTGCCCTTGCAGGCAGCCCCACGTGCTGCCAGCAGCCCCGGGCCAAGAGGAAAGGCCTCCCCCGTGGGGGTGTGACCCGTGGGGGTCCGGGCTGGCACTCACCGGCGCTGCGCGGAGGCAGCTGCTGCCCGGCGGGGACCCGCTGCGGCCCTCGGGGGACACCGGGAGCAGGTAGTGGCTGTTGGGGGACGGTGGCAGGCTGATGTGCTGGGGGCTCTTCGCAGCCCCCAGCGGAGAGTGCTGGGGCGAGCACTGCGGGCTCAGGAATGTCGAGGAGGTGATGGTGCTCTGCCCGGCGGGCTCCAAGCAGTGGCTGTTTACAATGTGGGGCACCGGCGGTACCCCACAGTTACTCAGCTTATCCGAGCTGCCGGCCGGGCCTTTCAGGGCCATTTGTTTGGATGCAAAGGGACAGCTGGACACGGTGTTTTCTTGCTTGATGGGGACACCAAAGAAGTGCTGAGCAGGCTGCTGCTTCTCCTCAAGGCCACTGCTTCTCTTTCGCTTCTGGAGCTGCATCCGCAGCTCTTCCACCTGCCTCTGCTCTTGCTGCAGCTTCCACGTCAGTTCATTGATGACCTTCTGCTTCTCCACCAGCATCTTGTCTTTCTCCGTGTCTATTCCTTCCAGTTCCAGCTGGATGCTCCCCCCATTCATGCTGCTCATGAGGCTCTCCTCGGCGCTGCCGTGCACCGGCGATGGCTGGAGACCGAACTGGGGAGAAGACATGGGCCCGTCGTTGAAGGTGTCCGGCAAAGAGCCGCTCACAGAGAGGTCGGAGGAGGCGGGCGAGATGGGAGGGGTGGAGCTGGTGCTGCCGAAGTGATAGAAGCCGTTTGATAACATGCTGGTGGAGGACTGTGACTGGTAACTGGACAGGGTGCTTGTTGGAGTGACTGGGAAGGTGACGGTGGTGATCTCGCTGAAGTTTGGCACCGCGTTGCTGCTGCACTCCTGGAAGGGCCGCAGCCGCTCCATCAGCGCTGTTTTGGTACCCGACACAGGCAGGCCTCGTATTCGGAGCTGCTGCCTCAGCTCTGACACCTGGAAGGAAAGTCACTCGTGATCAGTCCCAGCGGCAGAGAAGCCCTTTAGAAACCCGGTGCTTCTAACAAGGAGTCTCAAATCCCAGGCTTCCAGCTTTAAAGCTCTGACCTCCCAGATGCTCCCTGTCTCACCTGCAGTCACCATGCACAGCCCTGACCACTGCACACCCTGCAGAATCTCAACCTTTCCTAACAAGAAAACCTTCCTCCAAGAACCGTGACTCCTCTCCAGGAACCAGCAGTGGTCCTTGGGTCAGGGAAGGAACTCAGGATTCCCCTCCTAGCAGCAGATTTCTCCGTGAGCAGAGGACTTTAACACAGACCAGGAGCCAGCTGACGGCTCAGAGACTGTGACACCTGGGAGCCACATGCTCTATGCTCAGGCACATGATTCAGTCACCTGAATCATGCTGGGGCAAACTCATGCTGTTTCTACCTCGGGGCTGTCCCCAGGTCTCTGCTCCTAGAAGGATTTGGCCTTCCCCATGACAGAGGGTCCATTAGCAAAGTATAAAAGAACAGCTGATATGAGGGATTCTCCCCTATGCCCCTATGCCTACATAAGAGGTGCTCAAAACAGTGCATGTAGCAGGAGGTACCTGCACATGCAGAGAGCTGAGCTGGCCTGGCTGAGGAGCTGAGTCACTAAGAGGGGGGCCATGCTGCCCTACTGGCCTCTGGCTGGTCTGCCAGAGCATCCACGATGTCCACCATAAAACCACACAGGGATGGAGCCAGGAGCTGCAGGAGCAGCAGCTCAGATCATCCTTTAGCCTGACATGCAGCCTCTCCAGGCTGCACCTTTGGTTCGCTGATACACAGGCTAGTGCACCACTCATCCCCTGCAGAGCAACCAGCCCTCATGTTCAGAACCTCCCCAGTGACCAAGCCCTGCCCCAGGGTGCTGTGCTGTACTGCTGGGTGGCTCAGAGCAAGGGGGTTCAGGTGTGCTGATCTGTAACACGACCCCTCCCAGCCTATGGCACTCCCCTGACACACTCAGGCTGCACAGCACACTCAGGCTGAGACATTCTGCTCCTGCAGTGACAAAGTTTGCACTCACTTTGAGATCATCCAGGTTGGATGGTAGAGGGCCTGGCTTGATAGATGAGACACAAGTCTGGCCTGAAAAGGTGGTTTTCACTGGAGAAAGAGGGGTGTTGTTGCCAGAAGTTGATGATGAATTTGAACTTTTGACCATTTGCTCATTTGACTGCCTGAAATAACAAAGGAGATTTGGGGTAACTCATCTGTTCCCCCAGGGTCTTTGTGCCCAGCATCCCATCCCTCTGCTCCCTTGGGTGTGCTGTCTCCTATATGAGACTGCAGGATGGCCAAGGAAAACCAGGCTGGGCTGTAGGAGATTGCTGGTGTCCCACCAGCAGGTACACAGGTGCTCGGCCAGTATGCAAAGCCAGAATGGCTCGGAAGGAGCCTGCGCTGTTCCCTAGCTTTTCTGTTTCAGTGGTGTGCCTCTGTCCCCTTGATCTGGCACAAATGGATGCAGAGGGGAAAGTATGGAGAGAGACAGGACTAAGTCCTGCTGCTGGCCCAGTGCCACTCACTTGAGCTGTCCTTGGTGCATCCCGGGGTAGCTGAAGTGCTGCTGCTGCTGCTGCTGCTGCTGCTGCTGCTGCTGCTGCTGGCTGAGGATCTGGAGCTGCAGGAAGAGCTGCTGCTGCTGGAGCAGTCTGGCATATGCAGAATCCATGGGTGGAGGGGACTTCTCTGCTTTCTGGTCTGGAGGGATGTACTGGTGGTACTTGAGCTTCTTCACTTTGGGCTTGGTGTCTTTGGGCTTTTTGTGACGGTTCTTGCTATCACTGGATGATTTGGACTGGTGGGCCAAGAAGGAAAGGAATTAGATGTGAGAACACCTCCTGTCATCTCATTGGGACCTCAGAGGCCTGGGACAGAACAAAGGCAGCTCCTGCTGGCACCTTGACACTCCAGCTCCAAGACCTGATGAGCCTGGATGTGGGGGACTCCCTTGGCACTGCATCCCAGTGTTGGATGGAGAGCACGAGATGGAGAATGACCCTCCCTGCCTGGAGGGTGCTCCAGTGTTGCCTCCAGTATCTCCTCCTGCTCCCAGCCCCAGGAGATGTTTTCAGTGCAGGACTCAAGCAATTGCCTCTAGCAAGGTGTACTGCTGTACCTTGCACCATTACACAATGAATTAAATTAGTTTCTGACACAAGAAACTAATTTAATTAGTTAAACCTGACACAAGGTTGTCCGCCTGAATTATTCAAAGCCTTTAAGGCCAGACACCCAGGGCTCCCACACATTTGGGGCGCAGCACACGGGCACTTCAGGTTTGGATGCCCGGGGCTGGTTCCTCCCGAGGGCAGCCTTGATGCACCGGCATTACCTTCACGGCAGAGGGCAGCGGGAGCGTCGGGCTCTCCTGCCCCGCCGGCTGCTTGGGGCTGTCGCACTGGCCGCCCTGCCCCGGGGCAGTGGCCGGAGCGTGGCCATCGGCACTGGGGGGACGATCCTGCAAGGGAGAGGTGAGAGGGGCTGTGGGGCCGGACCCACGGGCTGTCCAGCCTGGACAGGGGCTCCTGGTACCCCGTTTACTCACCCCATCTTGTTCCCAGTGCCTCCCAGTCCCCTCATGTCTGTCCCAGACACATCCTCAGGCTATCCCAGTCCTTTCCTAGTCCTCTGCCTCCACAGTCCTCCGTCTTCCAGCCCTCCCAATTTCGCCTGAGCCCCTCCCTTATCCTTGCTCACTGCTGGCACCTCAGTGTCTCACAGACCATCCCAGTTGACCCGTGGACAGCCACAATTACTTTGGTCCTCTCCCATCCCAGTCTGCCCCAGTTCCTCCCTTTCCCCCACATCCATTCCAGTCCCTCCAGTTTGACTCAGTCCACTCCAGTCCCCCCATT